>JAQHUG010000337.1:1554670-1567320 GCA_028555095.1 Dicrostonyx torquatus | reverse complement strand
GCAAGCCCCAAAGAAAATCACACAGAGAGTCTACATTAAGTTATACACTGATTGGCCCATTAGCTCTGTCTTCCTACCAGATTCCATAACTTGTATTAACCCATTGTCAGCCACATGGCCAGTACCTTTCCTCAGCTGAGACAGGGACACATCCTGCTTCCTTGGGGATCTGCACAGGAATGCCAGGGAAGCTTCCTGCTTCCCAAGTCTCCTGTTCTCACCTCTACTTCCTGTTTGGTTTTCCCGCCTATACTCCCTGCCTGGCCAATCAGCATTTATTTAAAACATGATTGACAGGATACAGAATTGGCCTGCACCACCCAGTCCTGAAAAAGTGACAAGTGCATTTAGCTCATTTAAAAACAAACTGGAGGGCTAAGAAAGTGATTTATGGGACAAAAACTCTTATGAAATCATTGGGACCTGAGTCCCATGCTCAAAACTCACGTAGAAAATGTTAATGAACAGATTCACATTGAAAACAATACACCAAGTTCTTTTGATTAAAGGACAAGGTCTTCAATAGAGCCTTGGTACTCCAGGTAGTAAAGCTGGACAGCATGAACAGTACTGTACCTTGAGATACAGAGATAATAACACCAAGACATAAAAGTCAAAGCAGTCACAGAGGGGAGATAATGTAGACTCTTTTAGAACAATGGATTGAAACACATCAGTGGCTTCTCATTTTTGAAGAAATCAATGTCAATATCCATTGAATGGCACTCTAAGTGCTCCATTTGGATTTCTGCACATTCTTTTTGGAACTCAGCCACATAGACCCTCATGTACTTTCCTTTGACTGTGCCACTCACAGTCTAAAGGCATGTTCTAGGATTGCCAGAAATACACACACCCCTTCTTTTCTGTCCTGCTTAACTATTACTACCTGTTTAACCTGTTTAACTTTGATTTTGGTTGACATGTATGTGAATTTGTGTGTATGCCAGTGACCTTGTGCATATATGTAAAACCATATATGATTGTGGTCACCCTTTCATATCATTCCCCAGAAGCCATTGACACTAATTTTGTTTTGTAGGTGGGATGGGTCTTTTTGCATAAATATATTTAATTTCTTGTGCTGGATAGTTTTATATAAACTTGACAAAATCTATTGTCATCTGAGTGGTGGAAATCTAAATTGAAAGAAATCCCTCCATAAGACGGCAATAGGCAATCCTTTGGTAATTTTTTAAATTAGTAATACATAAGTGAGAGTTTAATCCATTCCTTGAAGACACACCTCCTGTCTTGTGGTCATGGGTCCTATGAGAAAGCATTTTGAGATAGACATGAGGGTAAAGCCAATAAAGAGCACTCCTCTGGGACCCTGCATTAGTTCCTGCCTCCTGGCTACTGACCAGTTTGAATTCCTACCTTGGCTTCCCTCAATAGACTGTGACCCAGAAACAGAAGCTAAATAAACCTTTTTCTCCCTGAGTTACTTTGGTCATCATGTTTCCATACAGTCCCAGCATAACCCACAGCTCACCCTACAGGTTAACCTAGTTAGCCAGGTTCTGCTAGGATCCCCTGTCTATGACTTGTCTAATTGTTGAGTGCTAGGATTATAGGCTGAAATCATGTACACACATCCCATCACATGGATTCTGGAGATCCAAAATCTAGTCTCCTAGCAAATATTTTGTCCTCAGACCCATCCTTCTAGCACATGTACTCATTCTTAACGTAAGAACATTCTGATGAAAAATAACAAAATTACAGATTGGAAGCCCCATTCCACATACCTAAAGGCTTCAAGTTTAATGTTACATACTTCTAAGAGAAATGAGCAGCAATAAACCTCAAGAAAATAAGGAAATATATACAAATTTAGAACAGAGGAAGTTTAAGGAAGATCTAGCAATATGATTGTATAAGATTAGAAAGTATAGTGATAAGAAATGACAGTTGTTCTTGATGAGAACCAAAAATCATCTCCAAGTGTGGCTATAAGAACACAGCTCCCTCCTGCAATGGTATTGTTCAAGAATGATTTTGAACCCTGTGTCAGGCACTGGAAAGCCGAGACAGTAGTTCTCAGATCACGGTCATGTAACTCCAGTCCTTTCAGTATCACACACTGAAAACATTCCATTTCCATCAGCTATTGGAAATGAGATCTGTCACCGTGCCTGTATGCCTTCTCTGTACCTCACCCAGTTTCGGGTTGTGTTGCTTGAATTCCCACGAGGCTCCTTTTGTGGGAAAGATGTTTGTACTAATATACCTCAAGTGCTCAGAAACTGCAAAGGCTAGAAGAGCCTGAAAAATAAAGCATTCCTGTGCACTTGCTGTTTCGAAATCCTCGGAGAGCGTCCACTTGCATATTTTCAAGTTAAGCTTCCTCGTCCTCTCTTATTAGCCAGGCACTGCAGCTGGAGCCTCTGAGACAATGCACATTAAGTAGTCTCTATTTATAGAGACAAGGGAAGAACAGAGCCAGACTGCCAGAGACTCTTCGAAATCTCTAAAATCTCATGATGTTTTCATCTCTGGTATCAGTTTTGAAATTGAAGGTTAATTGAGGGAGGAGAGGTGCTCAGCTATGGCAGATTCATGGTATCCAAGGCAGGCTACCTGTAGAACAGCCACACAACAGAAATATCCATTTCATGTTGTGTTGTAGCCATTTGGCTCTTCTTGCTGAGAGCACAAAGCTGTAAATCTAGACAACCACGCCACACTTTGTTTCATGAAAACCTACAAAGCAAGTATGCTGTTTTCACGCTAGCCTACTGGGTTTCCTTTGGTTCCATTGAGTCATATGAAGAAAGAATGGTGATTGTAGGCCACCTAAGGACTTACTCTCAGAGAGCAAAGGGAGCTTCGGAATTGGGGGCTCATCTTCCTCTGGTTCTTCCTTAAAATATTTGTCGGGGTCAAGAAGCAATGCAGGTTGGTTGACTTCAGGCAGCTCTTTCAGGTTTCTAAGGCTTAAAGACCTAAATGTGCCTTCAAACAGCAAATTCCAGGGAAGGAGGAGAGGAAAGGCACAATGTCGTTAGCTCTTTGAAATGACCTAATGTGTTTCCAAATTCACATTTTAAAATTTACCCGTCTTATTACTCAGTTGGTGCAGCTGCAGTGATTACCACATCCTCTAAGTACAGCTGAAAATAAACCCAGGGTCCTGTCTGTTGAAAGGACGAAGAGTAACCAGGGCTTCCTTTTCGTTTATTTTCCATTTTGTGTATTTTTCTACAACATTCCCTTGAAAATGACTGTTCTACAGTCTTGGAAAGGCTTCAATTCCTCTCTTTTATCTCCAAGAAAATTATATCCTTTGTGAAATGGAATATATTTTTCAGTGTTTTTTTGAACAAAACATCTAAAATTCTGAATTGACAGGTACTTTTTCATCCCACTATAACATAAGCCACAGCGGCATCTTATTTATTTTGCCTGCGAAGAAGTAAAAGGACTTATGTGAGCTGCACATTAAAAGCAAAGTTTCGAATGAATTGGAAAAAGTTTTTGCCTCGGATGACAAGTGAGTAATGAAAGAGAACTCAATAAATGTTCAATTCAGGCATGGTTTTGTCCTCTGTGGCTGTTGGTCCTGGGAAGGCAGAAGCTGTGCTTTTTCTGTCTTGCTGTGCTTGTTCTACAAGGCCTAACCTAAGTACATGGTTCTTCAGATTTGTTACACATCGGAATCACCACTCAGAGAGCATATTAAATCATGGGCCACCAGGTACCACCCTGGCTTCTGACTTTTCTTTCTTTTCTTTCCTTCCTTCCTTCCTTCCTTCCTTCCTTCCTTCCTTCCTTCCTTCCTTCTTTCCTTTCCTTTCCTTTCTTTCTTTGGAGAAAGGAAAAGAAGATGAATGTGCTAGGATTTACATTTGCAGTGTGTTCCATAATCCTGCTGGTGCTAGACCTAACAACCCTTTGAGAGTCAGGGTGAGGTCAAGCATTCATTGCCATTTACTGTGTATGCTAGAAACCTTGCATGTTATTTAATAGGTCCAAGCCTTACCCTCCTCCTTCATTAGATAAAAATAGAATCACTCATTGTATTTATTAAGATAAAATAAATATTCCTCACAGACAACATAGCTCCTTGTCTTATTCACATTAGTCTATAAAATGCCATGCTATACGGCCTACTTACTGGCTGATTTTTGTATAATTTCCTGATAGCAAGGTTTACGTGTTTTTTTCTTATAGATATTTCTCTTCTTATATTTCAGGCTGACATTTGTTTCTTCTAATGATCTGAAAAAGGAAGAAAATAATTAAAATATAATAATAATAATTACAAAGTTGGAGAGATACTCTTTGGCTATGGCAAAATATCTTAAGTTTTCAAAAAGTATATATCTATCTCTGTGTTTGAAGTAGTGAGAGTGACGTTTGCTTAAATTAGTAAAGCCATCACGCCTTTGAATAAAGTGCCCACTGCCCAGTAGTTAGCATAGAAGGGAGAATACAAAGGTACAGGCCAGCGAAGACTCTTCTGCAGCTGTGAAATCAGGGACAATGATACAAAAGATTTTATAGAAACACAGTCATACTCCCCTTGCCTTGCGCTTAGGTGATGAGACCCAAAAAAAATGTATCGTTCTCGTCTGTCAGCATCTCTTAAAACATACCTCTTCTTTTGTAGTATCCAAAAGCCAAAAATGATCAGTAATTTTATGCTTCTATATGTATCTATAAGAAAACTTTAAAAGAACTGGAATGCACACAAAACTTCCTACAAATGAAATATAGGGAGCTGTGCTGGCTAACCGTGGTTGTCAAGTTGACTGTCATGGCTAAAAGTCAAGCAGCTGGTACACCTGTGAAGAATTTTATCAGTTGGATCATTTGATTTGAAGGCCTGTCCTAAATCTGGGCCACACTTTCTGTTGGTATTCCATATTAAAGAATGTGGAAGAAGGAAGTGTTTGTGTTTTGCCTGCCTGCTCTCGCTTTCAGTGGCAAATCCATCTACCCTGCTGTGGAGGCTTTCCTTGACTGAGGTTAGAACCCATTTCTTTGTTTTGCAGTATTGACTGATGACCAGCAGCTCCCTAGGAAATATCTGGGACACCGTCATCAGACTGTAACTGCTGAGACATCCAGTTTCATGGGCTGAACAGCTACTAGATTCTTGGTCTTTCTGCAGGGAGACAGCCATCGTTGGACTGACACGAACACAGCTCATAATCCACACTAATAAATTACACACACACACACGCTCTGTTCCTTTAAAGAACTCTGACTAATACAAAGCGGAAACAATTTTATACCACTATACAACCCTAGCAGAGGAAACGCTCTTTAGATGTTTAACATTCACTGTCATCAATGCCCAGTTTAACAGACAAAACTTATGTTTCCAAAAGTCACTCTAAGTATGTAAAGTACAGTGGACTTGGATGTATAATGATGAGAACCAGCTGACCCCCCTACTCTGCATCTCTTTCTCACATCCCCTGGCTGTTGGTCACACCTGATAACTTTGATTACTAATTCTGTCACAGATTTTCTTAGTATGGAATTGTGAAATAATTCTTAAACCATCCATCTTAGGTTTCTTTCAATATAAAGAATAGGACCACACCCCTTCATATTCTTAGTGTTTTGGAACTCTGTGTGTGTTTGTATGTGTACATGTGCATGTTTGTGTGTGTGTGCATGTGTGTTCCTCTCTTGCTTTTTCTCTTGGTTATCTCTTTTCATCCTTTCTTGTTTTCTGCCCCTCCACTCCTCCTAAGTCCTGTCTGCTGGCCCTGTTCAGCCTATTACTTCCTCGACATGCCCTGATCTCTTCCAGATGCCTCTGCATACACTCTCCCTCATATCTACAATAGAATCCCTACCTCCATCTATGCCTTGAACCCAGCATGTCCTCACTTTATACGTGCCAAAACCTGGAGGAACCTGGGCAGCAAGGGAAACAGAGAAGTAGATGTGTCTGGCCATTGCTTGACTCCCTCTCTTCTTGACTTCTGACTGGCCTCCCAACCTTCCTGGATCCCAACAAACAGGCACCCTACTTTCGGCTAAGCAGCTACAGAAGAAATTATGTTGTTATCATCAACAAAAAGCTGGAATGTCAGATCCAAAAGAAAGGGGACAAATAGCTAATTGTGGCACCTATTAACATACCAAACCACACCGTGGCCTCCAAGCTCGCTCAGAATCACAAACACATGGTATAGAGTCCATGCTGGCATTCTTCCTCTCCTCAGCTCTTCTCTCCCTACCCCCAACTTCTCATTTATAGAACCCTGCCATTTTGACCATGGTCTTTATCTTCCTTCCTTGGCACCTTCTCTCTTGTCTCTATCTCTTGGTCATCCATTCTCTTTCTCTCCTGCTATCCCCCTCTCTCTTCCTGATTTAGTCTCCTGACCATATTCAGTGATCTATTTTCCCCCCATGATGTAGACTTCCAGGTGTCTCTGGGTGTACTCTCCCTTATATCTATAATAATAAAACCTCCCTCTCAACCATATCTTGGAGTGGGTACGGCTGCACTGTAAAGTATCACCTGTAATTCCAGTTCTAGGAAATATGACCCCTCCTGGCCCTCATGGGCTGCTGCAGGCACATGGTGCAGATAAACTATGAAAAGGCGCATATACACTTACAAATAAAGTAAATAAATTCTAAGAAATTATTTTTAAAAACCAATATTAGCACCTAATTAAATAAACTCCAAATTTTGTTAGTATTACTAGTGTTTTTTTTTTCCTTACTGCCCTTTTTCTGTAGTGTCAAAATTCTAAGGATCTGATTCCTGAGCCTCTGTAGCCTATGACATTTTCTCATAGTTTCCTTGTTTATCACAATGTTGTCAGTTTTAAGGAGCATGTGTCATATTTGTAGTAGACTAACCCTTAATTTGGATGCAATGTGACATATTTCATGTGTTTACAATGCAGTTCTTGGTCATTTGGAGGAAGGCAGCAAGGGCGAGTGTTGTCTTGATTATACAGCTTCAGAGAAACATTGTCACCTGACTGCTGATACTAACCTTTATCTCCTGGCGAATATTATGTTGCCCAATTCACACTAATAACAACCTGACTGTGCTCACTGGAATATAATTTTTCTTTGGCAGCAATTTTCCAAACAACCGAGAGTTTGGTGCGGGGAAGGGATGAAAAGCTATATCTTGAGTGTCCATGTATTTATGAGAGATTCATTTGGGTCACATATTTTATAAGAGAGCTTTGCTCTCTGAAAACAAACTTTGGATAGATGGGCAGTTCTCTCCCAGTAATGCTGGAATGTTTCCCTCACAATCGGCCATTGCTCTAAAAAAGCATAGTCTCAGGATTGGAGAGGTGGCTCAGGTGTTATAACGCATACTGCTCTTGCAGGGGATCCCAGTGCCCATGTTGGGTGGCTAACAACTGCCTGTAACTCCAGCTCCAGAAGAAACCAAACCTTTGATCTCTGTGGGCACCTGTATTCAGGATCACAAACCTACACAGACATACACATAAGGAAAACTAATAAAAATAAATATTTTCAAAAGCAGCATATTTATTCACTTCTGAGTTTCACAGACTAAACGTGGCATCTTCAGACTGTAAAGAAATCTGTAACAGTGGAGATTTACTAGTGGCTACAGGGAAGGTAGGCTGCCACATGAACAAGTTTTGTAACTACTGGATCAATAATACAATTTCCCTGGGAAGTATCATAGGCATAAATTGATTGCAAAAGCGTGGGAGGTAGGAAGGTCCCACTTCTGAACAGTTAATGCCAGACCTTGGCTTTCCCCAAAGTGTTATGACCTTTTACCCCTATTGAACCATTTTCTCTTACAGCCTCATCAGGTAGAATTTAAATGAACTATCTTTTGTAGGGGACAAAAATGTGTCACGCAGAGATAGACAGAATAGGCAAAAAGTAAAAGAACCTTCCAGGAATTATAGCGTAATGATTGACTTAAATGACTACACATAGACTAGGGTTAGGCTAATAAACCTTGAAGGCAAAGGCCATCTCTGTGTGATGCTAGACTGTAAAATCATCTATATACTCTAAGGCTAAGATCAAAGCCAAGAGTACACATACAAAAGTACCACTTGCTTTCCACCGATATTCTAACATTCAGAAGAATCACGAAAATATTCTGAAAACTGGAAAGGGGTGAATATTCCTAAGAGGAGGCGCCAAGATAAAAATGATGATGCCCAACAGGACATCAGTTCTCTCTGCTCTGGAACTACACAGGAAGTGCGATAATTGTGACAGGAACTCCAGAGTTCTGCTCTGCATGACAAGAAAATAGAGGGCAGTGGTTCTGGTACAGCAGGCACTTCACAAGATACTGGGTGGCTGGAGACAAAGCTTTATCACTTCAATCCAGTACACACTGGGCAAGCATCAGGGCACAACATGAAAGCTTTAACTTAGCAACTAGAATGTCTGAAGCCTTTGGGTGGATATTTGATTCTCTTGGATGATTTCATGAAATATTTTAATCATTATGGAACCAAATGTTCATGTATAAACCAGAATATAATAGGCACCAAACTAATTTTTCTGTGAAATGAACTGCGGCGTTCAGGTAAACTTCACTTATTTAACTCTTTGTGTTTCTTTCTTATTACTTAGTTATACCTTTTTGTCGTTCTACATCTTTCTTACCTCATTTTCCTAAATATGCTGATATCTAAATATGCTGACATCTGCAATTACCTAGTCAAAAAGGAAGTTTCCTCAAGCCTCTTTGTATTTTCAGACATATTGTTTCTCTTTTGCACGTTTGCACAAGGACAGGAGCTGACCTTATCTGTTCTCATATTTACTCATTTGATTAAGTAAAAGAACTTTGATTTCAAGATTGTTTTTTCAAAGGACAATTTTCCAAGGCTGAAAAGATTTGTAAAAATCGGTTGAAATGACTGGAAAGTTCGACTGACAAGCTGATAAATTTATTGCCATGGTCCTGGTCACATTCCTGGGAGAATTAAGGGTTACAACCCACAAGTCAATTGTGAGAATGCATTGGTAATCATTTTCTTTCAATTACCACATAATTCCTAAATGGCATTATTATATGCTGTCTCATAACAACAATCAGAAAGTTATCACAAGCCAATTATCTGGAATAAGCAGAAGTTTAAAGGGCAGAAGCAATGGCTCTTGTATAATTTTTGTACTTTGAGGAACATGCTGCACAAGAGAGAAAATTGTGTCTTTGTATCCTGAACTCATCCACAGCCCTCAGATATATATAACTGTGGGAAGACCAACTGTTTTAAAGAAAATCCATAAATTTTAAAACCTACCAGCACTATTTTTCATAAAACAAGGTGTCTAGGAGTGATAAAATATAGAACAAAATGAGAAAAAAGTTCACAACATTGATTATATATATATATGAATATATATGTATGCATATATATATATATATATGATTTTTTTTAGACAGACTTTCTCTGTGTAGCTTTGGAACTCACTTTGTTGACCAGGATAACCTCAAACTCACAGATAAACTCAAACTCACCTGTCTCTGCGTCCTGAGTGCTGGGATTAAACACTGACTTTTTAAAGGTAGTAACATACTTTATCATAAAGAATGGGACCCTACTAAGGGTTGCAAGATGGCTCATCAGCTAAGAGCACTTGCAATCCAAGTCTGACAACTTGGGTTTAATCACTGATGGAGAGAGATAATTGACTCCTAAAAGTTTCCCTTGAGAAATGATCTGCACGAGATCTGTGGACAACTCTGCTAATTGAACAAATTTAATGTACACAAATCTTTTTATTAGCCAGCAACCAAGAGCAGACTCATGCCTCAGGGTCTCTTAGTGTTGAAGCTTATAGGTACAGCAATTTTTAAAAAAATAATAAAATAGATATGAGAGCCAGGAAGGAGATATCTTGATTGAGGAAGCCATTATAAGGTTAGCAAGAAACCTGAATATAGAGAAATCCCCAGGAACCCACAAGGATGACCCCAGCTAAGACCCTAAGCAATAGAGGAGAGGGAGACCCAACTTGACTTGCCATGGAGTCAGATATGACTATCTTAATTAAGATAAATATCTTAAATATCACCATAGACCCTTCATCCAGCAATTGATGGAAACAGAGGCAGAGACCCACATCGGAGCACTGGACTGAGCTATCAAAGTCCAGTTGAAGAGTGGGAATAAGAATATGAGCAAAGGAGTCAAGACATGATGGGTTCACCCACTGAAACAATCTACATGAACAAATGGGAGCTCACCAACTCCAGCCAGACTGGGAAGGAACAAGCATAGGACCAAACTAGTCCCTCTGAATGTGGTTGACAGTTGTATGACTGGAACAGACTGAGGGGCCACTGGCAGTGGCACAAGGATTTAGCCCTACTGCATGTACTGGCTTTTTGGTAACCTATTCTCTTTGGATCTATACATTGCTCAGCCTATATGTTGTGGGGAGGGCCTTGGACCTTCCCCAAAGCAATGTGGCTTACCCTCTCTGAGGATTGGATGAGGTTGGGGTGGGAGCGTATGTGAAAGAAATGGGAGGAGGGGATGGAGTGGGAACTTGGATTGATATGTATAATGAAAAATATAGTTTGTTTTCTTTTAAAATAAATAAATAAGAAGTACTGGTCAACATGCCCTAGGAGGAAGAAAACATAATTACATCAGTGTTTGAAGGGGTTCAGAGCAACAGTTCTTTTTTGTTGTTGTTAATTTTAGTGATATTTTCTAGACACTACACGACATTTTTTCTGATTTACACTTCCTCTTAGTTACTTTAGTTTTATATTTTAACATGTAAAAGCATCACTTATTCTAGTTAGTATATTTGTACCAGGGACAGGGTTACAGACAGTCCCAAAAGGGTTGTTAATATTGTTGTCGCTACTGGGATGTGGAAGACTGAGAAGTATCCATGCAGAAACAGAGTCATGAAAAGTGTTGCTGCCTTTTAGCCAATTCACTCTGAACTCTACTTCATGGCCTGTCTCAATCTCCCCTGTCTCTCTTTCTGCCTTTCTCTGTATTTTTCTTTCTGTTTTATCTCCATCTCTCTCTATCTCATAAATAAGATGAAAATTTATCTTTAAAATGGTAAGCTAGCATGATGGCTGGAACATATAATATTTACATTGCCCTTATAGGGATATGGAATAAAGAGAAATCATGATCTTGCTGTGTTGGCCTTACTTAACTCTTTTGCTCATCTCCAAACTGAGTTGGTGGGAAGCCTCTTATCCTTGGTAAAGTCTTTCCATTCTCTGCCTTCTATGCTTGTGCATATTATCAATGCTCTATGTCTAAAGCAAAAAAATGTCCTTTGCCTGAGAATAAATTGCTACTTGACATTTTGGAAAGCTACAATTCAAAGAAATAGAAGAACAAATACCAAAGTTCAATTTAGCATAATAGTTTGTTAAAAAGAGAACATTTTTCTTTTGTCTCTATGTCACCAGAAGTTGAAAGCTTTGAAAAGCAAAATTATTAATTAGGAATTTAAAATAAAGGTCCCTATCCCCTGCTCCAAAATGATATGGTACATTCCTTGTACTGACCCACTGTACCAAAGGGATGCTTCAAAATGGATCTTGTAATGCTTGTGTCCTCTGCCACACTGAAGAAGTGACAAACACAAATGTATTAACATCAGAGGAGATTCAGTGTGCATTCCTCTTCCACAAAGTGAAGCACACTTCACAGTTCCTTATTTGAGCCTCATTTCATGCTGACCAGTCAAAATACTGCAAATATAAACCCTGAAATGACCTTAGAAGGTAGTAGTTGGTTGCTATGTCATTAAAACATAAACAGGGTTTGGTCATATGCTCCTTCAGTCCTGGTCCAGCTGGATTTGATGAGCTCCCAATAGATCAAGCACACTGTCTCTCTGTTGCTGGGCCAGTCCCTCATGGTCCTGACTTCCTTGCTCATCTTCTCCCTCCTTCTGCCCTTCCACTGGACCTTGGTAGCTCAATCCCTTGCTCTGATGTGAATGTGGGTCTCTGGCTCTATCTCCGTCCATCATGCGAAATTTCTATGGTGACTATCAAGATATTCATCAATGTAACTACGGGGAAAAGTAAGTTCATGCACCCTCTCCTCTGCTGCCCAAGTACCGGCTGCCAATTGAAGGGGAATAGTCTTGGCCTATTCGGGTTATAGCCACACCCCGCCATTAGTTAATTATTCCACCCCCAATTAGCTGTTAATTAATTAACAGGGCTGGACCACCAGATCCCAAGAGGTATAAAAATATAGACCCACGTGGGAAGCGCTCTCTGTGGATCGCCGGTCTACCTGGTCTGCCTGCGTCTTCGGAGGACAACGGTCTGGTACTGTATTCTGTAAACCTGTGTGTATTCTGTTCTTATTAAACTTAGACATGCACACACACACACACGTGTATATATCTATATATGTGTATATGTACAAACATGTATTGATATAGATACTGTACAAAAGCCTCTTATACTCCAAAATATACACTCATAACTATATAAAGCTGGTATTAGAGTGAGACTCTGACTCAGTCCCCCTCTATTTCCACGCCTGTTATTAAGAGTACAACCCAGAATTTCCGGAAGTTTCTGTCGTATGTCAAGAGTCAGTTGATATGAGACAGAAAATAAACTGAATTTAATGAACATATTTCTTTTTCTTTATACCTATCATAACCTTCATTGATATGTGTAACTAATGTTTTCACTTTTC
>JAQHUG010000337.1:1497099-1541798 GCA_028555095.1 Dicrostonyx torquatus | reverse complement strand
ATCTTTAGGTTTTTAGAACCATTATGGATGTTCCTAATAACAGAAAGAACAAATGAATCTGATTGGCTGGACTAAAAGGCTTGCACTGTGTGTTGGTTGACAATGATGGAAAACACAAGGAAAATCACTAATATTTGACTCCCGATTAGTGAAATCTGTAACTGTAATGGGGCAAAAAATGTTTGCGATTTTTTTTGTTCTTATAAACCCCACTCCATGTCCTGCAACCCTGATCCATCAGTGACTACTTAGGTGGTGAACTATTAAAATCTTTGGAACTCATAAGTCTTGTTTCTCTCCTTCCTAATGGCACATAACAGAACAAACTAGGTACAAGAGCATGTGCCCTCCCTTTCATGGAGCTGGTTGCAGTTGGGAATCAGGGAAAGTGATTATAGAGTAACACCTGCAGCATTGCACATCAGTCCATTCATAACCAGTAAAGTATAGACAGTAGAGGAAATTCCCATGGAAATAAGCATAGATTCACGCTAACTGACATGTAAATTCTAGACTAACAGAGAAGGAATGTGCATACCTGACCAAAGACCAAGGCAGGAGCATCACAAAGCCCAGTTACACAGACACGGCAGTCCGCAGAGGAGGAAATGATAACCAAGTGGCCATGTGACTCACACATCTGCAAGGAACTTATCCGGTCCAAGTGGGGTTGAAAGGATTTGAGCAAAGTTGGAGACTGGGTTATTTTGTTCCCAGTGGAATTGGTACAATAGTCCTGAGTGGAAAGATATACCCAAAATTTTAAAAATCCAAATAATTAAATAATAAACAGATAGATGATTTGTAAATTAATATCAATCTTTAAGAAGCCTGATATGAAAATGGGAGGGTGCATTTACAAATAATAACTTATGATCTTCCTTCAAGAGAAAGCTCATGAGGATAAAGATTAGAAACAGCTGTACTAATGTTGACAAAAGTCTGGACACTGAAATGACCAACTTGGGAAGAGAAAGAACAGGAGAAAAAGAAGATAGTCAGAGACGAATAAAGTTATGAGTTGGTATGTGATAGAAGGGAGCTTGATCACATGGAGATACCAAATAGTACATCATCTTATGATTTTTAATTGATTTTATTAAGCTATACATTTTTCTCTGCTCTCCTCCCTTTCTCTCTCTTAGGAACAGGTAAAGAGTTGCTACATCAACTAACACAGGATGTTGATAACAGTAGGTGAAGGACCAGCACACTAGATGGAATTTAGAATTTTTTTCACCTAAGATGTATCCTAGGTGATGTATCCTACTGTTTATGTACAATCAGTGAGGTACTGACAAGACTGTAAACCTTCCATGGACAACTGATATGACTGCATATTAATAAACTTCAGCACTGATTAAAATCTGTTTTGTTTTTGTTTGTGTGTATGAGAGAGAGAATTACTTGAAAAGAAATATATCCTAAAAATATGCAAATAGTTTCTAATTTTTTTTGTCTTTTAAGACAGGACTTTTCCGTGTAGTCCTGGCTATCCTGGAACTCACTCTGTAGACTGGGCTGGCCTCGAGCTCACAGAGATCTGCCTCTGCCTCCCATTTTCTGAGATTAAAGACACGCATCACCACTGCCAGGCAAACGGGTTCTTTAAAATACTTTTGACAGAACATTTCTCCCTTTATCTAAAAAGTAGAAAAGCTATCACGCAGCCAAATCCTTTTTTAATCAAATATTGTGCTAAAAAGTCATAATGGTGCTGTGAGAATATTTTCCGTTTACCTCTATGTTCCAGACTTTCAACCATCCATCAGTGTCTCCAGTGGCAAGGTACTGATTTTGTTTATCAGTAGACATAATAATGGATCCAACTCCAGCATGAGCCAAAAATTCAGCCAAGAGTTCTTTCTTAAATATATCCCAGAACCTGACATAACCAGATGCTCCACATGACACCAGGTTAGCACCTCCTATTGCACAGGGGAAACAAATTAGAAAAATAAACCCAGAAATCCCAACGTGGCTTCTCCTATTGGAAGCATATGAGAGTGGAGAGGTGAGTAGCACTGCAAACTGGACTAAGCACCATTTCTCATTCTTTACATCATATAACGGCAATTGTTCTATGCTACCCTTGGTGTAGCATTAAGAAGAATTTGTATGGAGCAATAATGACATAGGTTATATATAATATCCCTCTGCTTATTTTTCTTTTATTCATTGATTTTTACATTGCTATTATTTGCATTAAACTCAGATAAAAAGAATTTATGTATTTAATGAATTTATAAAATATTAATTTAAACATTATAGTACTATTCTGAAAATATAAATATAAAATATGTATAAATATATATTTTCATGTATAACTATATAAAATATATAAAACATATTCTCCCTAGTAAGGCACTAGACATGTACACAAGAGGCAACAACCCTCATAAAGAGGTCTAGATGCACGTATGCACTCATGTCAGCACAGGTATTGATTCTCTACTGAGCAGTAAAGCGTGGGTTCTTTTTATGAGCTCAATTTTAAATTTTTTATCGGGAATTTTATTATGAGCCCTTGTGGAACCCGTTTGTTGCTGTTAATAGATCTGGAATTAACCTTTTATACTTTCCATTTACATAAAAATGTTTTATGAAAGTATTCCTCTGTGGCAAATTTATTATTAGACAAATCTGTAGATCATTTTCCATTTGTTACATAATTGTTCTGGCAATTAACAGCAGAGTTAGGGTGGAAGTGATGGCTTGTCTTTTTCAGTAGAAACACTAGAAACCTAATATTAAGAAGAATTAGCTATGAGGAATTGAGAGTAATTTTAAGGTAATGTTTCATAATGTGAGGGCAAGTATCTTTTAAAAAATAGTTTTATAATCAGTTTCAAATTCATCTTAAATATTCCATAAAGTTTTTGAAACAAAAGGATGTATTTTTTTTCTTTTTTTTTATTACAAGAAAACTTTACATTTACTCCCCTTGTTCTGGCCCTCCCGCTCCCCCCCCACCCCACCGCCCTCCCCCTGCTTCCTTAAGATGGGGCAGGATACCCTGATGTATAATTTTATTGATGATGATTTTTATATAGATACCCTTCATGTTTTCCATTAGCAAATTCAATGTAGAAAAGTGACTGTACAAAATATGGCTCAGATATGTTCATTTCTTTATCTAAACATATAATGCTCATGTCCAAGATCCCAAAAGTTTCATACACACATGAAAATATGTGTTAAAATGTGAGGGACCACAGATCAGAGTCTGCTTCACCTTGACTGGAGGTCAGAGGGTTTGAGTTTATTTTTGCTCTTTCAAAGTTGTTGACAGCAGATGTAGCTACAAACAAGGGATTCTGAAAGAGGCTGTGGTTAATTAGTATTTTGAGTATAGAGGGTGATCTGCTTCACCTGGACCAAAGGTCAGAGAATTCAAGTCTATTCTTTATATCAAGTTAATAAACCCTGTTGCCTCTCCCCTCCCCTTTTAGCGTGAAGTATACAAGCATGTGGAAATTACATTAAACATGTGTAGATTCAGTAGTCACTGAATTTCCCTCCAGAATCTGTTCATTGTTTCTGTTTCTTATTTCTCTCCTATCTCTCTTCTATTTGGTTACTAATTCTAATCGTCATGCTCCCACTCTGAAATGTGTGAGTTTAGTCAAGGATGGTCTTCAACATCAAAATATAATTTATTTAAAAATTCAATGGATCTTCTCTAGGTTAGATTTTGTGGAACAAGACATAAGCTGCATCCCAATCATGGTACAAAAGTAGCCATATTGTTATCTTGTCTATAAACTAGTAGCTCACCACAATGCTGGTATCCCTCTTCACAAAAAATTCAAATGCGACTCTCATCTATTAAAGGAAGTAAAATTCAAATAGCAAAGACCCTCAAAACATCCTCAATGTTCAAGATGTAAACGAGGCAGTTCTTAGAGTAGTATATGCAGTCAATTCAAACCTCGCCATTAAGTCCAATCTCAAACCTTGTCAGTGCAGTAACAGATACTATTTCTTTAATACATGTCACCCTACACATTGACAAATGGGATCTATCTATGCCCTCTGCCCTCCTAAAGCACCTGCATATCATGACTGAAACACCGATGTCAGTTGTCTGCCGTATACAAGAATTGCTGGAATTTTTTCTTGACCTCATCTCAGATTAGACAACGGGTAAATTATTAGGCAGATCCCTCCCCAGAATAAGCTTCCTGTCCAAATGTCCCCATCCTTTCAGGAAACAGGGCAGGCAACATAGCTACACAAAGTCAAATTTTGTAAGACCTAGATAATAAAACCCTTTATTGCTCCCTTTTTCAAATAGCAAAGGCAGATATAAACATGTTTTACCTGTTGCCGCATTGTTTCTTCTTCCTTCAAGGAAGCAGAGCTTTGTAACAACATTGTTACCTTCTGTGTCAATATCAACTTTCCGGGCAGCCTGACTGGCCTGCTCTGCCAAACAGTGTGCTGAGCAACTTCTCTTGGCATTAAGTTTTTGGGCTTCTGGGTCTGTGGTGAAGGAAAGGACAGGGCTGTTGGTGAAGAGAACTGTCTTTTGTTCAAACCCGAAAGCTTAAACAACAACAGAGCCTCTCCCATCCAGGCCTTGGGTGAGATGAGGCCACCAAGTCTCACAATGTATGTCAAGCCAGTTCCCATCAAGCCTCTTACTATTCTCTTCTACAATCTCAACAGAAAGTTTGTTTGATTTCGTTTTTGCTTTGCATATGACAGGCACACGTCCTGTGTCCCCTTGTAATGTATTAATCAGAGCTTTACATCTCATCTCAGTCATTGTTAACTTCACAGAAATCTCAATATGTTTACTATAAATATGTCTCTAATGGCATGAAATTCTAGTTAATGCTAATCTTGCAAGTATTTAATGAACATGAAATCAAATGAACAAATATATGCATACTTAAATATCTTCTTTAATGGTTCCATTTGTTAGTGGGTTACTCTGGAAAGGGCATTCCTAATGGTAGTTTAATTGTATAATTATATCATCTTCAGGTCACATTATGAAAACTGAAAATGATTATGTCAGAATCTTGTTAGCTTGCAGTTTTGTAAAAATCTCTATGCAGATGCCTTCAAATATCCAAAGTGAAACATACGGTAAAACTTGGGGGGCATTGATAAGTCAGTAGGTAAAGGGCTTACCACACAGGTAGGAACACCTGAGTTCCATCTGCAAAACCCACTTAAAGACAAAGGGCAGTGTAGTACACACTTGTATTCCAATGCTGGTGGGGAGATGAAGACAGGTGGATCCCTGGGGTTCACTAGCCACAGTAGCTTTGTCGTCTCATCCCCAGTTCACTTTCTGGTTCATGTGTGCAGTTTAAGAGGTTCGTGTTCCCATCAGCATGCCTCCACTTAGCTATTACTGCTTTACTCCTCTAGAACCATAAATGTAAATAACCTGTTTCTTCTACAAATTCTCTTTGACCAGGTACTTTATTTTTATGAAATAGGAAAATGACTGATATAAGTATTGTTAATTTTTCTGTCTTACCTCTCTATGTATTTAATCATAGCCACAGTAAGGATGCTTTCAATATAGATGGCACTCTCTCGAAGGCAAAGGGAGAGACAGAGGCAGAATTATAGCATCCCCTTGGACATTTGAAATTAATCTTTATAGTTAGTTTTTTTGTACAAGGAAGCAAGTCAAAGCTTTGTGTCTGCAGCCAAATAATCCCTCAAAACCTTAAATTTTTAAATTGGTTCTCTTACTCTCAATAATTCACTCTTCAGCTTTTCATTCACACACACACACACACACACACACACACACACACACACACACACCGCCTCTAGTGGCCAGACTTCAAAATTTATTATCTATGAGCTTACCCAAGTGAGACAACAGGAACTGGCTTTATAATAAGAAATGAAATAACCATTATCTAAAGAAATTCATCTAGAGAAAAACCTTTAGTTTTTTTTCAGAAACTAAAATAAAACATGAAAGACAATCATGGAGACACTGTACTTAAGCATAAAATATTCATGTGCTCTGCTAACTGCTATAAAATATAATATACCCCTGTCTAATGCTCCTCTCCTGTTTCTAAAGTAAGGAATAATTTATGATATCCAGGTGGCATAATATTTATTATAAGCTTCAAACTGAGGCTGAAAAGCCAATCAAGTGAGCATAGTTACCATTTTCCTACCAAGGGATACCCAAAGTTGCTCAAAGGCAACTCTGCAAATTTTATTGGTTAAAACCAAACTAGATAAAAATGAGAGTTCTCCCCCTGCTATCAATAACACAGAAATGCTGACATAGCATAAAGGGAAAACTGGAACGCTGTACATAATTTGCAAAGTCAAGTTAATCTCAAGGTTCTTCTTAGTCAATGTCACTATCTCTAGTGCCTGGAGCTTGCAGTCGGTCACCTATAAATCAGTTCTACACAATATCAGAGGCATGCATTAACAGGCCTACTGTAGTATAGCTCAACATAAGATTTCAGTTTCAGATTTGCACTCACCTAATTTAGATGTTAGCTGTCTCTGGTAATCAGGGTGAAGGACATGGTGAGCATTTTCTGTGCTGCTATTCCACAGAACAATTTCTCCATCATAGCTCCCTGTAGGAGCCAGGCCAAAGAGCATAAAGTACCAGATGATTTTATAGAAACATGCAAGCAGAAATAAAAGGAATCCATCATCAATGTGTACTATATAAAATTTTGTAAATAGTAGGTATTTTACTTTTGGAGATATGAATAATAATGATAACCTAATACTTTATTAACTGTGGAATTTCAATACTTATAAAAGAACCCATTTAGTTGGTATCTAGGTATCTAATTTTAATAAATCATTCTGAATAAAGGCCCTGAGGTTAAAGAGCTTGAGTCTGAGACCAGGTCCTGCCAATAATAATACACATGATATTGACTCAACCTGATTCCAAAATATCCTCATCTATAGACCTGGATGAACAGTTTTACTTATATTATGGGCTTATTTTAAGAATGAAAAGTATTTAGAGTGGTGCTAAACAACTAGGCAGGTATTGAGAAAGTGTGAGTCACTCTCACAGTTCTGTTCCTACGCTACTGTGTGTGCACAAAGAGAGTTCTTTGCTTTTCTTTCAGCTACGTTTTTGTGAAATGCTTTCTCCAGTTCTACAATTCTCCCCACAGAAAGTCATCTGTTTCTCTTTTGTTTTGTTTTCAAAAGAACAAGAGAAAAGCTCAAACAGAAAAAAAAATATGACCAAGCCTGTGCTGTAAAAACTAACACAGAAGTCTTCAAATGGCACGCTCAGCGGTCACTGAGGATAGTCCACTACCGAGCAGAGGCACGGAGTCAAGTAAGGAGAACAAAGGACAGCTGAGCTAGGGTGAAACATATATATAGTCACTTCCTAAGATTGGGAGAGAAGAAAAAAAATCATTTCAAGTTTTATACTGCTCTGGACAGAGCAATCTACTCAAACTTTAACTACTTAGGTAAGGGGATGGATTTCAGCTCCCCATGGCAGATCTACTATTATTCACTATGACTCAAAATGCATTATGAACAAAGTGCTTGGAAGAACATTTTCTCTGTATAACTGAAGGAATTAGAATAAGTTCTAATTTATTATTAGCTAGATTATGTCAAAGAGTTAATTTGTTCCATGAGATACCTATGAAGAAGAGATAACATGTCATCGAAGACAGATAATGAAGAGAGTCAAGGTATTTCTAAATTAGAAGTATTTGAGTGCTACAAAAGTATGATTCTTACCCAAAAGCTCTATGACTGCTCTTGAAAAGTGATCAGTACAATCAAAGTTAGTGTTCAGTAATAAATTTGTTCTATGTCAAGCACTATGTTAAAATAGCATACTGGAGCTTTCCGTCTTCCTCTAGGGAGAGGCAGGTTCTGTCTCTCTCTCCCCACTTCTCCCCCCCCACACTTCTGTCTGTCTCTCCTCTGTCTCCTCTTTCTCCCTCTCTCTCTCTGTCTCTCTTCTTCTCTCCTTCCCCATTTCCCCTCCATAACCCTAATAAATGTTTAACTTCACTCTGCAAAAAAAAAAAGCATACTGGCTCTCTGTACTTTAACATAAGAATGCACAGAAAACTATTCTTAGCCAAGAGAACTATGAATTGACGTTTAAAAAAGTCACAATGTCATCCAGTAGCTAAGTAGCAGAGTCAGTGTGTGAAACCACAGACACAGCCATGAAAGCTGGTGGTCCTCACTACCATAAAAATAAGGACTTAAAGGAACTGTATGACTGCTTCATTGGGAAATCAAATCCCTTTTCAGTTGAGAAAAGTCTTTTTTTTTTAATTTACTCAAAGCCAACAAACTCTCTCTAATCCATTGTCCGGTGAAGGCTCAATTTACCTGTAGCAAGAGTTTGTGGGGGTAAAAAGGCAGCACACAAGATGTCATCTTGGTGATGGATTCCTCCTTTCCATTCTTCAGACTGGATGGAAAACTGATTGAAGTTCTGGGGTCGAAACACAGTAACTGCTCTGTAAAATGATATAGAATTTAGCTGCGAATCTAAAATTGGCACTGATATTGAGTAGCCATTATCCACTTGAATGGTGCAATTTGAAGAGTCTGAAAGACTCTACCACCCAAAATTTTATCACTACGTGCTATCCATAGTAAAGTAAGCTGAAATTTCTTTAGAATTCTCACATTAAATCTCTGGTAAATGCTTAATATGGAAAATAAAGGTTAATTGTGCTTCCATGACTATTAAAACTAATGATACATCCATTTATCAGATTAATTATTTGCTTCCAAGACCTGAAAAAATGTTCTCACATGAAACTATTATGAGTTTTATGACAATAATAATAATAAAACTAGAATGGGTCTATAAACAAATATTGTCATGTAGTTTAAGTTAAACCAATGTGGTTTCTTTCATCAAAGCTGCTTCTTAGGATATTTACATGTATTCATTCCCTATGGTATTTTCCAGAATTACAGTAGCCAAAGAGCCGATTCTCTTG
Organism: Dicrostonyx torquatus; assembly: GCA_028555095.1. Classification (NCBI taxonomy): domain Eukaryota; kingdom Metazoa; phylum Chordata; class Mammalia; order Rodentia; family Cricetidae; genus Dicrostonyx; species Dicrostonyx torquatus. The sequence goes on along the minus strand of JAQHUG010000337.1, from coordinate 1,532,835 downwards.
GAAATCACTGTGTCTTTAAAAGTTGCCATTTGTGGGAAGTGTTTGAAAAATGCCATCACCAAGAACTATGAGAAGTGGGAAATAGAAACATAACAGTTTTAGAGAAGTCTATCTTGAGGCACTGCTGACAAATTGGAGTGTAGACCATGGGGAAGATAGAGTGGACAGTCGGGTACCTGGGAGGAAATGAGGGAGTGTAGACAACAGTTTATGGGAGAATCAGCAATGCCATATTCCCACTCAGCATCTTGATCTCTGGCTGACAACAAATATTTAGCCTCCCCTTCTCTTTATGGCTACTCTCTGTAGTGATACTTCATTTGTATGTTAATAAATGAAACTTGCCAGGAGATCAGAGTGTAAAACAGCCACCCTGGTCAGCCTTACAGATCAGGCAGTGGTGGCACACACATTTAATCCCATTAGCCACACTAGTTTTCCAGTTTTCCACAGAAACCAGGCAGTGGCGGTACATGCTTTTAATTCCAGGAGAATTTAAGACAGGAGGAAACGGTCCTCAGATGGTCTCATTCTGAGTACTCCTGGAGGCTAGATCGCCATTTCGAACTGAGATAAGAGCCAGTGGCTGACTGTTTTGCTTTTCTGACCTTCATGTTAAACTCCAATTTTTGTCTCTGGGTTCTGGGAGGAGAAGAAAGGAAGTGGGCCAGACGCCACGAGCCACGGTAGCAGATGGATGCAGGTTAGACTTTTCCGGTACGTCACCACGTGGTGACTTACAGACTTTTATAATGGGTTAGTTTATGAAGTGAGGGCTAGCCGGGAAAAGGCTAGTGATAATAAGCCAGGCAGAGTTTAAATGAATACCGTTCTCATGTTCTCATTTCGGGCATAAGCAAGCAGCCAGCAGCTGAGCGGGCCGGCAGCTAGGGGCTTGGGAGCCAGGTGCTGGAAACAAACAACACGCACACCTCTCCCCTAATTACAACACTGGGTTTTTATAAATCATGCAGCAACCCTTCCTTCAAATGACCACTATCATTCTTCCCCTCTCACTGACATCATGCATCTTCACCCCCTTAATTATCAAACCAATGTTGGTCTACACTCATGAGTAAGAAGCTGCTTTTCCTCCTTCAAATTTTTGCTTCCAGTTTGCAAAGGGCATTATATTGATAAAATGTATTGTTTGCATTTACTGTGAAGCTGGCGCTGGAGGCAGGATCCACCCTCTCCATTTCCAGACCCAAGTATGTGTGTCTCAAAGTGTCCTCCCAGCGTCACTGTCTCTGATGGACTGCTCACCCATCAACTCTGTGACACGGAGGAGTGGGGGACAGAAAGCTAGCCCAAAAGTGAAAACAGGTTGGCTTCTTTCTTTTTTCTTCTTTTCTTTTTGCACCATGATATAAAAGTTCCTTGGAAAAAGAATCTGGAAGTTCAGTCATAAGAAGCTCATCCAAGGAGAAAATGTTCATTTAGTAACTCCAGCTGATTACCTCAAACTCCCCCATCCATTTCTCTTAGATGTTTTAAGCATGGGATTTAACAATGTTTTGCTACCTACCTGTCTATCAACCATCTACATATTACTTGCTATTTGTTCAAAACAAAATGAATGACTATCATGGATCACTCTCCAAAAAGTATAGAAAACATTCTTGCTTTCATGCCTATCCTCTTTATTATTCATTCCTGACTCTCCATTTTTGACCCTTCTTTCTCTCACCCTTTTGATCTAAATGTTCTTTATCATCATTGTTCCCCTCCTCTCTGTTCATTCAGAGATTCTATATTCACTATGGATTCTAATATCAGCTGCATACAAATGGCTTTTACTGATCTTCATCCACAATCTTTTACCAGAATTGGATGGCTTCAGTTTGACAGTTGTTAGTTCTATACATATTGTCCTTTCACTGGTAACATATCTTAACACATGAAAAATCAAAATTTGCCAGCTTCTTTCCATGCTCTATCCTGAATTCTAGAATTTGGTTTACAGGCCATCATTACAGTCCCCTTTCTGTCATTTTTCCTCTGATTTCAAATAATTACATTTTATATTATCCAAGTGTGACATCTTCATTGTTTTCACTTTCCCTTTAAATGGCCACTTAGAGCTTCCTAGAACAGAGCTCTTTCCCCAATCCCACTGTATAACAACTGTAAGAGGCTCCTAACCAATCTCCCTATTGTTAAGTCTACTCTCCCCAGATGAATCCTGCTACTTCATCTTTGCATCCTGGAGCTTTTAATGTTCCCTCTTTCTTCAAGCAAATATTGTTTCTCCACAGAATGTCTTAAACATTTAGAACCAGGAGCCCAAAGTTAAATAAAAATTAAGTGAAATGTGGTACATGCTAAAGCAACAGAGGAGCACGGATCACGGAGGTACAGTCGAGAGCTGATATTTACTATACAGATAATAAAAAAATGTATAGGACATGGGAGAAGAAAGCTTACTAGGGAGAGGAGACACGACAATGAAAGACAAGGATGAAGCCTCACTTAGAAACACTTCCTGGGTTTCCATTTTCCACATTACAAAACTCAAATGTGAAAGTCCATTTTTCCAGATCCAATAGTATGTAGACTTAATATCTTTCTTAAGAATTACTTCTTACTATGCTTCTGCATTTCCTCTTAGTAATGTGTGTATGTGCCTGTATATGTGTGTGTGTGTGTGTGTGTAGTTGTGTGTGAATATTCAGTGAACTTTGAAACAAGGCCATAGAAAGCCATAAAGTAATATCCTTTGTGCAACATTGATAAAATAACAGTTTAACAAGATTGAGATAATATACAATGAAGTACTATGTTCATCTGAATTGTACAAATATATTTACAGGGTTTTAAACTACTGTCACACATGGAGGTGTGGAAATGTCAGGCATATCCAGGGCTCACTTACTGAAGAAAATCATTTTTATCAAACCGAATTCTTATTATTTTCTATTTTCAGATATTTCATTTTCTTGCCTTTCCTTTTGTTTCCTTTCCTTTATTTTCTGTTTCTAGAGCTAGCATGTGAAGAAATAATCCCATCCTGACCTCTCACGTTATTCACTTTCACTTATTTGATTAAGATTATACCTCAAAGATCCCCAGTTAGATTATAAATTCTAAGAAAAAACGGGATCTTCATTCCTTGAACTGGATGAGGGAAATTATCTGCTTAAAGTAAGTTTTCTGTGACCAGGCCACCTCAGGATTTCCCTGGAGGCTCCCATCCTTTCCCTGCTTCATTTTCCTTGGTAACATACAGCATTGTGTTCTAGACTTTTTGTCTCTTTTTTTTCTGTCTCTTCTGAAGTAAAAAAAAAAAGAATGAAAAACTTATGAAGCAGAAAGTCTTCTACCTTCATTATCAATTTTAGAATAGTATTTTATCTCTAACAGGCAAAGTAAAAGCACCTACCAAAGTTTAAGAATCATTCTTCTATTTTAATAATAATAAGTTTAATATGAATATCACTAATTGAGGCTTAGAAAGATACTATAAGTAAGAAAATTCAAGTTCTGAAATTCAGTTTACTATCACAATATTATGTGTACATGTTTATGAATTTATAGTGAAAGGGATTGTGAGTATGGAGCGCTAGGGAAGACACAGATCAATCCTCTGTCTATTACGTAAGGCAAGCTTCAATGTCAAATGTCTTTTTGCTAAGATTCCTGTATTAAATAGATATAGATATATTCATGGCACACCACCTAAGGCATGAAATGCTTTTCACAATATTCTACCAAAAGTATCCGTTTTGACATTTGACCTTCTGTGTCAAAACTCTTTCCCTTATAACCTAACCTGAAACTTGGATTTGAAATGACAGTTATCCTCAAACTACCCCAAGAATCCACATTCCAGTTCTCAACTCCTCTGCCTCAAACACAACTCTTTGTTTTTTAAATTTGGACTGTGCCAAGAACAAAATTAAAGTTCAGATGACCCAGGTTTCAGCCATTTAGAGGTCACATAGAATTGTTATTTGGCACTGAAGGAGTTTACCAGCTCTGTTCCATTCCTCATAGGTACGGTCCTGAGAGAATTGACCTGAGTCATTGTGCCACATCGCACAGAAGCTGGTTATGAAAATAACACTATCAATGATCAGTTCCTTCAGAGGTTGATTGCTCTTGTGTTGTTGGTCCAGTTGTTTTGAGTCTCATTAATCCTCAACAATATTCATTAATGCTTCTCCTTTGGTCCATGGCATTTGAGATTGACAATGGTTATCTCAGAAGCAGAATACCCATTTCTAATCAATATGTTCTCTTGTTTTCTTCTTTAAAGTCTGTGAGGTCAAACTTTACACGTTGAAATAATCACAAGTTAAGGCTTAGCAAGCATTAATGACTTTCACATGTATTTATTCTCTCCTTAGTTCCCAAATGACAAGTTTAAAATAAATTACAGTTTTAGACCCATCCATTTTTATTCTTATTCCAATGGTAGAAATTAATTGAGTCACATTGGGCTACTTCCTTTAAAAGGCAACTATGAAGAACTTAATACCTTTTCTCATGTAAGTTTTATTTTATTCCTAAGCAACTTCAAATCCTTAAGGTCATTTCATTTAGAAAACACTTTTAAAAGCAAAACAAACAAACCTAAGTGACCTGATAGCCTTATAGAATTTCTATTTTTTATTTTTTATTGATTTTTATTGAGCTCTACATTTTTCTCTGCTCCCCTCCCTGCCTCTCTCCTTATCCCTTCAACTCTCCCCCAAGATCCCCATGCTCCCAATTTACTCAGGAAGCAAAGAAAACCAGCCTACAAACCACAATCCCAAAGAACTTAGACAACAAAGTGGACATTAAGAAAAACTTACATAGATCTAATCTACATGGGAAGTAGAAAGTAGAAAAAGACAAGATCTCCTGATAGAATTTCTAACATCATATGTATAAGGTTCATATGGAATTGAACGATGGAGATTTGGGGAAAAAATGGGGGATGTTCAAATTATATAAACAACTTTTTAATAAGCAGATATTATTATAGTGGACTATATAAAGGATGGGCTACCAATAATATTTTTAGAATTATTTTAAATAGTATGAAAGATTTCTGTTTTATATTTGTATAAGTGTAAATTAGTTTTTAAGGTGATAAAATCTTCATAAGCATAAGTTCATATATGTGTATAAGGTGATATTTATACTAATTCATTGTTACTATTTCACAGTGTGTACAGATATTGAAGATTTGCTTGTATACTGCAAACATTGGTATAAACTGTTTAGATTTCTTGATTATACCTATCTATAGCTGGCAAGACGACACACAAATTCTTCTCTAAACAAATAGAAGAGAGGAAACTGTCTATTTTTAATGGGTTATAAGTAGATGAATATAAATTTAGGACAATTTAAAATTTGAAACCTTGAACCATTGTATTCAGATGATTTGACTCTGTCTGTACAAATCACATTTATAGACTGGACAAATGCAAACACAGCTAACTAGTCACCCATTCATTTACGTTTCCCATTTTAATATGACCAATGATCCAATGGCTTCCTGTCAGTTCATTTTGTCCCAAGTGTATTTTACTTAAAATATATTTCTATTAATTTTTATTTAGGTTTTTTTCATTATTATAGGCAGGTATGAATTATTGGGTTCTTGAAGAACATGACCTCTCTAATTCCCTTTGTTTGTGACTGTGTTTACAATAGTATTTACCACTCCCAGCCTTGGATATTATAAATTTCCTCATCAGATATGAATTATTGACAGTAGGTATTATGATTTTTCACAATCAACATGCTATATTTCCTAACTTAGTGACTTCCATCTGGGCATAGCTTTTAAGATATTATGGGAAGAAAAAAAGAAAATATATTTGGCTAAATGTCAGTGTTGTTAAGCTGATAACAGTATTGTGTGTTTCTTCATATGTGTGAAACTGTTTCATTAGCTTTGCTTGAAACAAACAACCTTCTCAGTCGTTTGCTATAATGCATATGAACGTGTGTGTGTGTATTGGGTGCCTCACCATGGTTTTATTGTTCCACTTGCCAATTCTTTAAGAGTGAAGTAAAGATTATAGACTATGAGATAGGTTCAGCCACCTACCAAGTCTGTAACCTCGTCAAGCCTCAATTTTCTCCCCCATACAGAAGAAAGGGAACATTTTTCTCCCCTGGTTCTAAAGACAGAGTAAATTTTGATGTCTATATTTATTGTTGTTTACATGCAATGCTTTAATTCATCTCTCTGCTGGCCAGTTTTCTTGTCTACCATTTTCTCATTTAATACGTTTGTTTGTATATATGTGTGTAATTTAGCCATACCATTTAAATATATTCAGAATAACATATATATTAGGCTCATCATTTATATATATAGAAATATCATATATATATATATATATATTGTAAGAGTATCTTTTTAACTTAACCATATATTAGAATATATAGCTAATAGAATGCATATAATTTATGAATACTATACACATAACTTAGTAATAATTATTCCTCAGTTCAACAAAGAACAAAAGAATAACATACACAAAGACAAGAGGAGAACATATTTCCCCCATTCTAGTTGTGAAAAAGAATGTTCAAGTAGAGAAGATGTCTGATCAAGTATTGAAATAGAAACAAATGTCAACACCATTTTAGAAACAGGACAGGAACTTCTAATGAAGACATGAAGATTTGTAGAGGATCTCATTCAGTTTAGACTGGGAAATGAGCGGAAAGGGACAAATTAAAGTGCTGTAGCCTTCATCCACACATCTATGGTGCTCTTAAGAATGCAGCTATAGTACTCACAGGAGAAGGTGTCGAAAACTTAGGATATAAAATGAATAAACCTTAACATAGCTGGGTTGTGCATTGCAGGAAAAATCAATAAAAATGGTGACGGTCTATGCCTGTGGCCATGAAGCAAAGCTCAAAATCCAAAAGGAAAGTGGTGTCAGAGAAGAGACTAAACAATGCATTCAGTTTAGAACACGCTGAATCTGGGGTTCCAGTGAGAGATATCTAGTAAAAAAAGTAGATGAGTGAGCTTAGAGGTAACAGCTCAAGGCAGAGATCTGAGGCTTCTAGGAGATACTGCCTGCCTACTATGATGAAGGCAAAGATTAAATTAGATAATGTATGTAAAATACTCACTGCTTTACAGCACCATGAACAAATTAAGGCAGCAAGTGTATTTAGGTGCCTCATTCAATCAAAGCAATTTCTAGTCAATCCTGAGCATAATTATCAAACCAATCTCTATATCAACCTGAGAGACTCTCTCTGGATTTTATAGAAAGCTTGATAAGATGATTCACAATCTTTACTTTTTCTTAATTACTGAACCACACTGAGTGGTTTCAAGGCCATATTTTCTCAGCTATGACCAAGCAATTGTCGTCTGACTTTATGAGCTAAAAGCCTACTAGTTAGACATAACCCTGTGTGGTTCGTGAAAACTCTATCCTAATAAAATGCTTCTAAGGAAACAGATTTTTGAAATCCATATCTATAAATATTGTATAATATAACTGATAATTCTTTAATGCATTCTACAGATAAACGACCCAAGTCTGACAACTCTGAGAAAGTTGAAAAAAATGGAGACAAAGAATAATACAATTTTCTTTCATTTTATTCTTCATAAATTTTCTCTTAGTTGTTGTAAGTAACTAACAGCTCACCAACATATACCAAAGCACAAAATGTTTCTTTAGGCCACTTTTCAATAACTTGATATATTAAACACTTTAAATTTTGTTTTAAAGCAATCATAAGTACTATCTTTGAGGCTAATGTTTAACTATGACTGTGTGAAAATATAAATAAATGCTGTCTGTGAATTTGGTTTTAATTCATTTTTTTCTATTCAGAATGTAAACTGGATCAACTGGATACCATAACCTTAGCCTTCCATGGAATTAGAGACTTAAATTTAGTCATAACCATGTTCTAGCTGTAGACCTCTGAGTCCCAGGCTGCTGAAGAGTTGTAACTTGGTAATGAATAAGGATTGATACCAGGCCTGCACAAAAGCCTTGTCCTTCCAGCTAAGGATGATGGAATTGGTCTTTAATATCAAGTGGAATGATCTGAACTATGTTTTCTTTATCATCAAACTCCTTTGAAAACAGTCCACATATAATCGTTTTAGAATTGAAAAAAAGTCTGTCCTATGATTGAGGAAAATCACCCCACATACACTGCTGATTTAAAAATGTCTTAAGCCTACTTTCAGGCCATCCATAAAAGTTATGATTATGTAACAAACAATATCATGCAAGTTACCTAATACAGCAATATTTTATGAATTATCAAAATTCTAGGTGAGAAATTCTCAAAACACTTAATTTTCCTAATGGTCATACAATGACATAGAAACGTGCTTATTCATGAATCCATAATCCCTCTTTCTCTCTCAAGAAAAGTAAAGAAATCAAAAATCACTTTCCTAATAATGGCAGGAAAGGAGTGCACCTGTGGAAGGCAGAGCATGCTACGTGAGGTGTGTTTCCCCAGTGCTCAGAGAAGGTGCTGGCATAGGTGTCAGGGAGCCATTTCTCTCCTATGGCAAAGAACAGGGCTCCTACTGTGATGAACCCAAACGGTTGTTCGTAGGCCTTTAGAACTGGCTTGTGGAAGATATGTGGATTCCTTTGGAGATGCAGGGTATGAAAATGTATCAAAAGAAAAATAAAAGGTTTCCTGTGCAATTGAAGAGGCTATTACAACAGTAAGAGTTACTGAATTTACGATATAGGGGAGACTTAGAAACCCATGAAATGATATTACATATTTATCTGGAATTAAAAAATAATACTCAAATTTCCATACCCAAAGGAAAGCCCCAAATGGCTCCCTTAGTCACCCAAGATGGATAATCTTGCAGTGTTTTACTCACAAAGCACCCAGTCAGTTCCAACCTCCCTACCTAGACTACCAACAAGCTAATGACACATAAACAAATGAGACTTCTTTCATCTCCTTTTATATTTTGATTCAAATAAAAACATCCTCATCTTCACTTCTGACATTTTGCATAAGAATATCATACCTCTCCCAGCCCACAACCAGGATAGTCTTCTTAAGAACCAGGATCTGTGAAATGTCCACAACTCCATCTTGCCCAGCATTTAGGGCGTGGTGACAATATCCATTAAAGTCCCACACCTTTAAGAGAAAATTGAAAATCAAGAGTGAGATGGAACATGAGAATATCTTCAGTGTGTGAAATAACACAGTGCAATAGGAAGAGTCTGTTAAATATGAGTGTTTACACTCTATGTTAGTTTATCTCAAATGTCAATTTTGTGAGGTTTGACATCACTTAGGAAGCAAGTCTCTGAGTGTTTACTCTGAGAGTGTTTTCAGAGAACATTGACTCACATGGAAAGACCCACTCTAAATGTTCATCTCATGGGGCTGAGATCCAAGGCTGAACAAAAAGGAAAAAAAAACGGGTGATACATTGTCACTTATCCATCTGTTTTCTGACTGCACTTTTGGTGTGACCAGTCTCTTCAGGCTTCCTCACCATGATGAACTGTACTTCAAACCATGACCCAAAATAGGCCCTTTTAAAAGTCGGTTCTGCCAGGTATTTTATCATAGCAACTTGAAAAGTAACTAGTACGGAAAACTGATACCAAGAAATAGATCTCTCACTGTGATGAAACTGACCACATGGGAATAGTCTTTTGGGACAGGTTTTTGGAAAAGGTGTGTATAAGTTTGGGGCTGTGGGGTGCTGATGTTCTAGAATGCCATAAGAACTGGTAGGTTTGTTGCGAGGTTTGCAGGATAAAGATGCTGAGAGAAGAACCGGGCAGTGGTGGCGCTCACCTTTACTGCCAGCACTTGGGAGGCAAAAGCGGGCAGATCTCTAGAGTTCAAGGCCAGCGTGATCTTACAGGGCATGATCCAAAGCTACAGGAAATACAGAGAAACCCTGTCTTGAAAAACCAAACAAAAAGAAAAAAAAAAGAAGAATGCTGAGAGAGAAATGTGCAGAGTAGAAGACAGGCTCATGAGCTGTTAGAGGAAAACAGGACCTCTTGTGAGAACTGGGCTAGAAGACATTCATGTTATAATTTGGCAACGAATCTGAAACCTTCTCATCGTGTTCTGAGAACATGAGTGGGGCTGAGTGTTTAAAGCAATAAAAAAGTAACGGAGTAATTTGTTTGGCAGAAGATAACATTCAGGCTGGGACACGGATACTGCTCAGTGTTCTTGTTCTCCCGTGAGAAAGCAGCAAGTAGATAGATCAAAGCAGTGTGAGAAAAAGGTCAGAGAAGAAATGATTTTGAATGAATTCAAATTTGCAGAAATGGCACTTGAGATGAAAGCAATATAATTGTTGAAGAGATTAATGCAATTAAAGAGATAATTTTTTAACTTAAAAACAATAGAAAAGATGCCAAAAGGATAAGACATCAACCATCAAAGTCTACAACTTGTACAAATGAAAATTCACCTCTAATAAGAGAGCCTGGACTGAAAATACTACCAAATCATTTCTTTGAAATTTCATTTCATTTAGAAAACATCTCCCTGGGGATGGGTATTTACAGATTTGGTCATCCAGACAGACAGGCAACACTACAGTGTCATAGAAGGGTCAAACTATATCTCAAGATGCAGCAGACTTTGACAGCAGCATCCTTAGGGTCCTAGACTGACAAATACATAAAATCTGAGAGTTAATAATTTTTGTTTGCACCAAGTTTTCAGAAAGCTACGGAAGCTCGACAATATGTAGTAAAAATCAGATGCCCAGTGAAAAAGTTTGAGAGGTCTTTGTGTGAAGGTGAAACCTAAGTTATATTATAGGACCCAGGATATTAGTGGTACTAAAACCAATGAATATTTGGTGAAGAAAATTGCATGCACAGACTGGACTTTCTAAAAGACAGTGAAATGTGCTAAAGGCTGCAAAACTAGAGAAACAGCTCTAGTGACTGCTAGGGCCACCAAGATGATTCCATCTTGAAAACAAGATAGAGTTGTTCATTTTTTTTCTTTTCATTTTTCTATACAGAGTTTCTCTCTGTTACTTTTGGAGCCTGTCCTGGAACTAGCTCTTGTAGACCATGTTGGCCTTAAACTCACAGAGATCCACCTGCCTCTACCTCCAGAGTGCTGGGATTAAAGTTGTGCGCCATCACCACCCAGCCAGAGTGCAGCGTGTTGTTGACTTTTGTGATTGACATGAATAGTGGATTTTAGTTATGCTTTGGCCCAATCCTTCTGTGCTCTACCTTTATTTCTTTATTTTGGAATGAAAATATTTATTCTGTCACTGTATACTGGAAGTGGTATGTATGTGTATGCACAAGTGCAAGGCTCACAATTACTTTGAGTTGCAACTAAACATGAGTTGCTCACCAACTTCATAAGAGGAATTTTGGAGCTGTGAATAATTGTTCAATTATTGAACAATTGGAAAAATTGTTAAGATTTTGGAAACTCTTAAAGATCAACAGTATTTTGCACTACGAGATGTCCATGAGCCATTGAGGACTACAGTGGAATGGTTTCAGTGCTGGGAAGAAGCTGGGTTGAGTGCTTTTTCACTGCACACAGCATCCAATGGTTAAACCCCAGTGCTATATAAAAAGTGATATGTTTGGATATTAATCTGATAAGGAATGGACTTGTGATGAGCAATCTTGCAAAGCTGATAGATTTAGAGTCTCCTGAGAGATAAACCTCTGACTATGTTAAGGTTTTTCCAAAGGTTTAACTGAGGAGGAACCCGCCCCATGGACCATGATGTTAGACTGAATTATGAAAAGAAAAGATATTATAGCATCGTTCTCTCTTTGGAGCCTAATTGGAGATGGATTGTGGCCAGATGCCTTGTGCCCCTGTTGCCATGCCTTCTCCACCATGATAAGCTAAATCAGTGCTTCTCAACCTCCCTAATACCACAAACCCCTAATACAGTTCTCAATGTTGTGGTGACCCCCAAACATGAAATTATTTGCATTGCTACTTCATACCTAATTTTGCTCCTGTTATGAATTGCAATGTAAATATCTGTGTTTTCTTATGGTCTAGATGACCCCTGTGAGAGGGTCATTTCACCCCCAAAGGGTGAAACAGCTTGAGAACAGCTAAAGTAAACCCTAAAGCTGTAAGGCAACTCTACTCTGTACAAAATATAATTCTAGTAGGTTATGTTATCATTAATCTTTTCAGAATTCAGATTTAGGTGTGCCTAGTACTCCTGTGACACCAAAATCCTTCAAATGTCAGCAACAAGCAAAAATGGTATGCAGATGAATGCTTGGTGATGGGGAACCTATCTGCAGATTTAGAGTAGGACTGGTTACAAGAAAACCATGGCTTTGGAGACTTGAGAATGAGGGTCTCCCACCATCTGTGGGAGAGAAACTGAAAATGTAGATGCTCACCAGTGAGGAGAGATGCAGTTAGTCATGTCCAAGCAATGAAGCAATAGAAACAAAGAAGCAGGCTTACAGAGTTTCCAAGGAGATGAACAGTGGATAGAGGTGGAAGGTGCAAAGTTTCCCAGCAAGAGGAAGACACGACCCTGCCTACAGACCTTTCTCCATTTTTCTGCATCACCCAAAATGCTTTTAAATAAATGAGCGAATATAATGAAAGTGCTTTCTTGATTTCTGTGAGATACTCTTGCAAATAAGTGTGGCACAAAGAGGGCTTCTTAGGATTTAAAGCGCATGGATTAAAGACATAGATCGCAATCCATCCTTACAACTTTCTTTCCAGCTATGAAGCAGTCAGCTAGGAATGAGTCCTCAGGCTGCGGGCTCTAACCTAAGTGCTGTGTAGATAGTTTAGGAACTAAATGTGTTCAGGACACCCAATTGGTACCTGCTGGAAAATTCACCACATGATTCCTTCTGTGGGTGGAAAATGTTTATTTTTTTTAGTGGCCACCAGTGTGCTGTTGTATCGGTTGCCATCCTGCCTATTTGCTGTCTTCCCTTACGTGTGATATAGGAACCGTATTCCTCAAGGATGGCTAAAGGATTAACCATTTAATTCAGGGTCTAAAGAAATACTCCTGGGCTGGAGAGATGGCTCAGTGGTTAAGAGCACTGCCTGCTCTTCCAAAGGTCCTAAGTTCAATTCCCAGCAACCACATGGTGGCTTACAACCATCTGTGAGGCGTACACACAGACAGAATATTGTATACATAATAAATAAATATTAAAAAAAGAAATACTTTCTTTTGCTGATTGAGCTGCCAATCTTAGAGAATATCTAACAATGGTTCTACTCGCTACTCAGGGACTGTGGTGTTGACAGGGCCAAAAGATACACTTATAGAGAGGGAATCAGTAGGTCCCTGGAAATTAGAAGGGAGCCCTAAGATGAAACATTTTGACCAATATTATGTAGAGATCAAGTTGGCACTGTGTATCAGAATTAAAACCAATACACCCTTTGACTTCAAAGTTCAACATCTATAAACTTATCTCACAGATAGACTGCTGCAAGGAGGAGCGGGCTGTGTCCAGCTTCCCGGCTCCTAGCCACCCTCTAGCTTATATCCAAAATAACCACATGAAAATTATATTAATTTAATTACTGCCTGGCCCATTATCTCTAGCCTCTTGTTGGCTAACTCTTACATCTGATTCAGCCCATTTCTAATAGTCTGTAAGTCACCGCGAGGTAGTGGTCTTACCGGGAAACATTCAGCATATTTGACCCTGGCAGCTTCATGGCAACTGCTCTCTGACTCTGTCCCCTTCCCAGCATTCTGTCAGGTCTACTCCACCTACTTGATTTCTGCCCTATCAAAAGGCCAAGGCAGTTTCTTTATTAACCAATGAAAGCAACCCAAATACAGAAGGGCCCTCCTAAACCAATAGACTCATTCTCATGAAGCAGAATGTTTTCAGGCATACCCTATGGTGCTGTTTATAAACCCTAAAATCTTTAATCAAAGTGATTTCAATTAGCAGGAGACTTAAGTTGTATCGTATGATAGAACCATGCTGCTGGCATTGTTCTGTGGTTACAGCACAAGCTTATAATGTACACGGTACTTGTTTCACCCTGAGTAACACCCTCCATGTGCACAAAAGGGAGGATGAATCATCTGCTATTTCTAGACTCGCCCAAAAAACCCTAACAACTGGGACACCTTTGACTAAAGCACTTTAACCCTTGGAGCTTTAGCACCCTCAAATGTAAAATATGAATTTACTCTTACATTGCTGTGGGGGAGGGGGCCTTGTAACAATATCTGCTTCAAAGGTAACATTTTACAGAATTTAGTAAACATTATTATTATATAAAATATTCTTATAAACTAATATCCAGGGCAGAACCCTGAAATGGCAGACTAATACAGTGGTCTGTCATCTAGCAAAAAAGAGCTCTTTGAGGACAGAAAAATAGATAAGAAAGCAACAATACTGGTCTCATAAGGGGAAAAGGGAGCAGAGACTCTGTGAAGACTTTACTTCAAGGATTAATTAGTTTTCAGATCTTTCAAAACCATGATAAGTGGAACATAATGTTAATGCTTTGATCATACAACTTTAGATTTGAGATCATAAATGGGGTCACAAACTGTCAATAATCTTTATTCCCTCACAAAAATAAGCCCAAATAAGCTTAACCTTTATTTACATGTCTAATCCAGAGGCTGCCAGACTTCAGATTAGGTCATGTGACTGTGATAAGAATAAACGCATCTTAAAATTCAGTAAGAATACTACTAAATAGATTTTAAGGTTTACTTTAGTATGAATTTATGCATATGTGTGTCTCTGCATGTATACAGGCACATGCATGCAGAGGTGCATGGAATGGAGGCCGGAAGATGATGCCCTGGAGCAAAAGTTCCAGGCAGTTGTACAACACAGGCACAGGGAACTGAACTCAGATCTGCGAAAGAGCAGAAATGATTCTCAACTGTCGAGCCTTCTCCTCAGCCACTACACCAGTAGATTTATAGTCACCTCTAAACTGTGCAGGTTCCTACAGAGTCTCCTAGGCTCTGCAACCATGTTGTATTGCTTTCCTTTAGACAAGACTCTTACTCTGCACAACTGAAATAATTCCCATAAAGATTGAAAAGATCTGGCCATTCCTCTTTCTAGGAAGTGTTTATCATGGATCCTTTTGCAGTATCTACAAGGCCTGCCTTACCCTGAACTCCAAAACCAGTTCCTTCTATATAAGGGGTAAATGGGCTTTTAGCTTGTGTTTTATTTTTGCCTGAGTTTCACACTTTAAGATTGGATCATGAGGCATTGGATGATTCCTTTTGCCTGTGTAACACTCCAATTTTGGTTGTTGCTCTTTTATTTCTCCTCATCTGTTAAGACTGGAGTGACCAGTGACTTTTGCACACCGTATTAGATCTCCTGTGAACAGCGATCTTTCCTTTAACAGTTCTCTGTCCTCTTCTCACTAATCCAGCTTTGCATAGCCGTGTTCTCCTGACAAACAGAATTTTTCATGCTGAATCCACCCTAACTTCCCTCTCATGGTGACAATTATCACTCTTGGTTTCCCCTGAATTTTACCCCTAAATGTGGGGTAGTGTTTCTACATGCCCAGGTAGCTTTTTGTGACTCCCCTGCACTTTAACAGGATACATTATGTAGCCCATGCCAGTGGTCCATTTACCATGGGAGGTAGTCTAACATCTTTCTGTCCCTGTTACTGACAGCTTTGGGAATGACGTAGTTTATTTAAGAAACCACTCTCTGTTACTTCACAATGTCACAAGTCACCTCCCATCAAAGACTACCATGGCTGTCTGCACGGCTCTCTACAGAACACGAGGTGAGAGGTGTCACTGATAACAATTTCTAGTACATGCATCTGGCTTAAGATGAAAATTTGATCATGATGCAATATAAAATATCCCCTGCTTCACAGAGTAAATAAATGGTAGTTATAAAATAATAAAACTGTAAGAAATAAGGTACTGTTAGTTGAGGATGGAAAAGAATTATGATTATGATTATAGTTTTATTATCGCATCTCATCACCTCACTATGTTCATATAACAAAAATACGAGTCATTAAATATGTTTACTTTCAAGTGTTCATCTTTTTGAAAAAGTATATTGCTGCCATTTATAAACTTTATTGTGTTATCCTATCCCACATTTCATAAATTTAGAAACAGGAACACTAGAGAGATGTTAGTCGAGGCACGTGAAAATTATCCAAGCCTCTTATTTTCAAAAAGTAATCATGCACTAGAAGAGGCTTTCTGAAATAAGTATGCTAAGCTGTTTTATAACAAATAATTTATTCAGAAAACTCATTTATTCATCATTCTAGCAGCTTCATTGTTGGCTGGTTTATTTAGCTGCTGTCTTGTCTTGTCTTTCTTCTCCCGAGGCAACAGCAAGCAAAGCCTTAGTTGTGACTCTCCACACATTTTCCTAGCCTCCTCATACTTGGGTAGAAAGAGTCTCATTTTGACTATACCTTTACAGTCCCATCTGTGCTGCCAGTCAAAAGCCGGGTCTCATTTGCATCCAAGGCCATGGTGCTGATCTCTGCATTGCCATGGCAACCAGAAAACTGTTTGATTTTCTGCCCGGTTTCTATCATCCAGAAGGAAACGGTAGACCCCACATCAGAGCTGATTACCTATGGGAAAATAGCATAGTGGAGAAATTAAATATAGTTTCAGAATCAACCACTTCCATTTCAATAAAAAATATCTTGACTATGCATTTTCACTGCTGAGATCCCCCAGCAGTTAAACACATTTTTGCAATGTGTTTTTCTTCTGTTTGTTAAGCTGATAACATTTCAGTTTGTAGGCCAGAGCTGAAGTAATGAAGTCATGATTATCTTTATTATAGAAGATAGTTATTTGTTTCTTTTACCCATCACTCAGCCAACTGTCTAGAGGCCATCTTGACTTAATACCTCACTGCCAATAAACACGTAAATCTTTCACATTTATTAAAGAAAGGCAAATCTCATAATTATGCTACTGTGACACTATTTACTAAACAAAATGGAACTCTTAATTTGTGATCTACTTCCATGTAACATTAACAAAACGGGGCACTTCAGGCCACTATGGGAAGTAGTTAAGGTCAACAAGTTACTGGACCTGTTAGTTTTTTATGCCATCAGTCCTTTTCTTTCTCTTTACTCGAAGTGGAGTGTGTGTGTATGTGTGTGTCTGTGTGTCTGTGCGCATGTCTGTGTGTGTGTCTGTGTGTCTCTCTGTGTGTGTCTGTGTGTGTGTCTGTATATCCCTCTGTGCTGTCTGTGTGTGTATGTGTCTGTGTGTCCCTCTGTGTGTGTGTCTGTGTGTTTTACAATTATTTATGTGTCACTTAAAACAAAGAGCACAGGTCAAATATAAATCTATCTATCTATCTATCTATATATATATATATATATGTATATATACATACACATATATACACACACACACACACACACACACACACCTCAAGAAGAAAGCAACAAAACAAATGCTGGGAGGAACAAGATTAAATACGGTAAGAATGAGAAACCACATCTTTCCACTCTAAATATGCAACATCTGTAAGGCAAACACGTTTACCAGCGAGACTGTACAGGTCTAGCTAATGAAAGAAAACTGATAAGATCATAAACATGTAGATAGTAATTTATCTAGGGTAATACCTTGCTTTTGAGAAGACAACGTATTTCCCTACTGTTTACATTATCATTCTTTAATTACAAACCTATTGAGAAAAGTTTTTATTTCAGATCACACGTGTTGAGGGACTCTAATGTATATTAGTAAGAATAGCACTGGTCGTGATCATAAACGCATTCATTCTACAGGCACTTGCTGAATATCCAGACTGTAGCAGAAGGACTTTAATGAGGAATTCCTACTTTCAAAAACTCTAGATCAATGGATTAAAGCCTCCATGTAGAGTTTAGAGGGATGGTTCAGTCTGTAAAGAGCTTGTCACACAGCATGAGGATCTGAGATCTAGTCCCAGCACTCTTTAAAAAGAGCCTGGACACAGCAGCCCACTGCACTTATCATCCTTGAGACTTGAAGGCATTCGTAGGTCCATGATTTTACCAATGATTCTTGACAGATCATTCTTTTTTCCCACCTTTTGTAAGGTAGTCTTGCTACTCGAGGTGAGAGTGTCACAGTGTGACCTACCTTTATCCATTGTAGAATCCTATGATATTTAAATTTCACTTAAAAGATACGAGGATTTCTTATTGAAAAACATTAAGAAATTTGGTAAAGGCCAAGTTCAATGCATGCAAAGGGACAAAGAAAGTAATTGTCTTAGTTAGGGTTTCTATTGCTCCGGTCAAACTCTATGTCCAAAAGTAATCTGGGGAGGATTGAGTTTCTTTCACCTTACATTCCAAGTACATCACAGAGAAAAGCCAGGGTAGGAACCTGAGGAAGGAGCAGAGGCTGGATTGCTGCTTACTGACTTGTTCCTCATGGCTTCCTCAGTCTGCTTTCTTATAGCACTCAGGACCATTAGCCTAGGTATGGCACTGCCCACAATGGGGTAGGCTTCTGACTTAGTTTCTATTCTATTGCTGTGAAGAGACACCATCCCCAAAGCAACTCTCACAAAAATAACACTTAAACATGGACTCAAAGCCCCCCCCCCAAGTAACAACATATTCCAATGAGCATAGGCTGGGTCCCTTGTTCGTTCCCGCCAGGCTCCCGGCTGCTGGGTTAGCTTATATTCGAAATAATCACAGAAGTTGTATTAATTTAACACTGTCTGGCCTATTAGCTCTAGCCTCTTATTGGCTAACTCACATCTTGCTTTAACCCATATCTAGTAATCTATGTATCACCACGTGAATGTGGTTTACTGGCATGAGTCTAACCTACTTCCACCTCAGGGCCAGAGAATCATGGCATCTGCCATGCTTTCCTTCTTCCCAGAATTCTGTTCTTTTCCCTGCCTATCTAAGTCCTGCCCTATCAAAAGGCCAAGGCAGTTTCTTTATTAACCAATGAAAGCAACCCAAATACAGAAGGACCCTCCTACACCATTTCCCCTTTTTGTGTTTAAACAAAAAGAAAAGCTTTCATGTTAACATAATAAAGTTACATATAACAAAACAGTTGTCAAGCAAGAATTACAGTTACAATATTTAGATCTATTTTATCTTTTATCATAACAATGAAAAACTATCACTATAACTATCCATTCTTCAATTCCATCAAAGACTCCAGAAGGATAAAATATTAGCTAAGTAACGAGACCTCTACCAGAAGAGCAGAGAACAGAGTAGCACTGTAAGAAGACCAGGCAGAGCCAATTAGAATCATGCACGTAGGAAAGTCTTGGCTAAGCAAGTCATTCTAAAGGCATAGGAGGGGTTGAAAGAAGTAATGAACCGTTGGTAAAGTTTATGCTTCAGAGAAACAGAAAAGAATCAGGATCAGATCTCTTTTAAGCTTTGTTCTGTTCACTGAAGCTTCAATTCTGATTAAATGATTCCTTAAATGACATAAAATATTATCATCAAGCCAGGGAAAAACTTCAAAGTTGAATGGCCTGTGTCTTGGAAATAATGTGACCTAATACTTTCATCATCCTAAGCATATGGCTGATTCCACTTGATTTTATTTGAGCACTCAGAATCTTCAGCAAATGTGCTCAAATCTGTCTGTTTCACTAGTTAATTGTCTGATGTTGGGATGAAAGTCAATCATATTAATTAACCTTTGTAGGCATCAATTTACCCATCTGTGATGCAGCGATAATTACAACTAACCCAAACCTTGTTAAAAGGGCTTAAAAGAAACTAATGTTTGTAAATCGTTAACTACAGCATATGGCATTGCTGCAAATAAGCTATAAAAGTTAGCCTTGTCACTCTTCTAAGGCTCATTTGTCTAGGCTATTATTGACGCTCGTTCATCTTTTATATTTGAATTAATTAAAGAAAAATAATATGTGACTTTCTGATACCACAACAATGAATGAAGATAATTATAATTTTAGAAACTAGATTTCAGTGTACATTGAAATTCAAATATATCATGGCTGTTATCTTACACAATCATTATTTGATTCTTTCACAAATTTTTTACATATATGAAGAGCTTTGATTAGATTCACTCTCTTACTCTGTTATTCTCTCTTAGCCCCTTCCACTCTTAAGAAACTTCTTCTTTAAACTAGTCTTCCTCCTGTTATGTCTTTCATGTCTTTGTGTGTGTGTGTGTGCAAGTTATGCATGTGTGTCTGTGTGTGTCATGCATATATTTAAATAGAGTTGCCTATAATAGCATGGAAGGGAGAGTATTTAACTGAACAGTGATGGCAACTTTCCAGTCTCTACATCACTGAGTAACTACTATTAATGAAAACTCTTCAGGGAGAGGTAGGGTTTCATGAGTTTCTCTCTCACCCATAATGAATTATTGACAGGCCAAGTCTTGTGCAGTTGTTGAGCACGTAAAGCATCTGTTTCAAGTTCTGTCACGAAGTAGCCACAAAATGCCCAGAAGACAATGCAACATAAATTTTAAGGGATTATAATTCCATACTCTTTAAATAAATGCAGCATTCTCTGAGCATAAAAAGTACTTTGTGATAGTAGTCTTTTAAGAAAAGACTAAAGCTTATGAAGGAGTTTTTGTTTTAATTCAAATTAAGCAGACAGTATATGTTCTGCTGTCCAGTACTAAAAGATGACTATTCCCCAGCATATATACATGAAAGTATATTTGTTCATTTAAAGTTGATACTTAAAAGCAATGTTGAAAAATTTGCCCCTCTACCTTTTTTTTTGCCCATGTAGACATTTGTTCTGGAATCAGCAATGAATACCCTCTGTTGCATTGTTTATATAGAGTTGACACTTAAAAGTCATGTTAAAAAATTTGCCTCCTACCCTTTTACCTATGTAGACATTTGTTCTGGGATCAACTATGACCCCCTTCTGCTGCATTGCACATTCCCTCCCCTGCCCACCTGCCTGAGCTCCAGCACACCAGTCGTCAGTTTTTATCACTCTTCTCTGCTCCTTTGGGGCCACTGCATGAAGCCCGAATCAACTGTGGCAACAGCAGACAGCCGGTCTGATTCCATTATATGGAAATCTGCCTTCCCGTGCTGAACGCAAGAAAGCAGTGCATTGAAACTGACCATGTCTCAAATACTCAACCTGTTTTTACTAGCTTCTACTCTTCTAGGGCAACATTGGAGAATTAGAGAAACAATGCACCTGAAAAGATTTCATGTTCAGTTAGGGAAGAGTTCACTTAATATAGATTGGCAGGTTAGAAAAGTCATTTAACTGCAGGGCACTGGGGACTTTATTTTTAAACTAGTTATTTTTATAAGCAATAAAGTCCAGAATAAATACTGGCAATGCACTGGTGAGCTTCATTTTGACTACAGCAGATCTCTTTAAGCATGCAGTTCAAGCCTGCTTGTCCTTTCTCGGAGTAAACCTCAGCCACTGTTGACTTGCCCTCCATCTGCAGAACAGAAGTGGCCCCACCTAAAACCCATACTCCAGTGCAAATGGGGCTCACAGCTTGCTGTGACAAGAACATAATACATTATATGTACCTGAGCTTGTAAGTGTCTAGGAAGATATGGGATCTTTCTGTCTCTCTCATCTAAGACTGTCACAGCTAATCAGACAATTTCAAGAAATCAGAAGCTATATTGATGTCACCTAATTGTCTTCTTGCAATTCCACAAATAGCAGGCAAAGGAGTAGGGATCTAAGTAACGGCAGGAATCCAAAGTGATAGCAGCAAATGCCATTGACCACCAGGGGATGGAGATATGTTATTTAATTGCTGCTTATAATGATATTTTTTTGGTTGGTGCTATTTATGGCTCCATAACAGGAAGCAGACGACTTCCTTTATCCTCATTTTCCAACACATCACTAGGAGTTATATCTCAGTAAGTGGAGAGATGAGGAGAATGCTAACATATCGTGAACTAGCATATAAACTGGATTCAAATATTTTTAAGACAACCATTCTCCATCTATAAATTTTGCTCCTCGGATTTTGCCTTCTCCACTGTTACTATTTCACATTAATTCCCTGGATTCATTGGTAACCATATGCTTACAAGTATTTCTAAGACTCACCTAAAATGATGAAAGGGTCTGTATCACCTTTGATGAGAAAAGAGAGAGGCAAATGTGATGAGACAAAAAGTCAATGGAGAAAGGGGAGCAAAAAGAAGCATGGCAAATAGAGAAAATGGACTAATTATAAGAATTACACAGAAGAATAGTTGAGGCAGAAGCAGAGAGTACTTTGGGTGGCTTCAAAATTAAAGCAAGACCTAACTGACATGAAGGAATGAGTTACGCAGGGAACTGGGAGACAAGAACTTCAGGCAGCAGAGAGAGCAGTTCAGAAACCTTCCAAATAGTAGCAAGGAGGCACACAACTCTTACACGGTGTGATGGCATGATGGGAGAAAAGCAACCCTGGCTGACTCTGCCTGTGGACAGTATACAGGGCTTCAGAACACCCCAAAGAGCTCTGCATCACCACTTATGACAAAAATGTTTAATATAATGCATATTCTTAAACACTTCATTTGACTTCTTGTTGTTATATTGTTTTGTTTTTTAAGAGAGGGTTTCTCTGTCTAATAGTTCTGGCTGTCCTGAAACTAGTTGTGTAGACTAGGCTGGCCTTGTCTACAGATACAAGAGATCTGCCTGCCTCTGCCTCCTGGGTTCTGGGCTTAAAGGTGTGTACTATCACTGCCTACCATACTCTTAGAATTATTACATAATATATATATATGTCATTTAAAGGAAAATAATGTATAGAATAATCCACATACATATATAAAAATACATGCATAAATAAATATATGTGTTCACTTGTATAACAATAAAATAATTCATGAATCTAACCCCTTTTATTCAGTTACATACAGAAATATGTTCATGCCCTTGCATTTCCATGTTTAATTTGGGAATCTCAGAAGGGTCATTGTCCCCCTCAGAGAACCAGAATTTGGAGGAAAAATGGGCTGCATTTAGACCTAGTTGGTCGGTGACTAAAACTGAACTCAAATTAGTGAGAGGTTAGTGGGATAAGGGGTTGACAGGCACATATAATAGGTGGCCTCTTCTGTGAAAACTCTAATTTCCTCACAGCCCACAGTGAGGAGCCCCTCTTAGCTGAGGGTCCTCTTTCTACTAGCCAGGAGCCAGCTTCTCAGGTCATGAAAGAGGCACTGTGCAGTTTTTAACTCTGGTGGTGAAGGCTCTCCCTGGTGGACAGAGGCCATGGCCCTTGCTTTTGGTTCTTAGATAGGGGGGTATAGAATATTCTTAGGTATGGGGGTATAGAATGTTGGGGACCAGGCTGGCCCCAGGCTCTTCCCTATTTTGCATTCTCGTGGGTAGCAGCATAGTAGCACCAAGGGATTGTGGCTACGGACTTGATTGATACCTAAAATTACCAGGTGTTACTTCCTCTTAGGCAAGGTGGACCATGTGGATCTCCTCTGGAGGAGCACCAGTGGAGGACTCCATGAAGAACTCCTTTGTGCCTCCTGGGTGGAGTTGGTGGAAAGTTATTAGTGAAAAAAAAGAAACTTTCTGCAAATATTTAATTTTAGAAACAGAGAATCCTTTGGCTGCCCCAAAGAAGTGCTTTGC
Source organism: Dicrostonyx torquatus (assembly GCA_028555095.1). NCBI lineage: Eukaryota > Metazoa > Chordata > Mammalia > Rodentia > Cricetidae > Dicrostonyx > Dicrostonyx torquatus. The sequence continues at coordinate 1,509,270 of JAQHUG010000337.1, read as the reverse complement.
TGTTTCAATTGATAAAAAGTAGAACAGTCCACTGTGCCTCCTCCCAGTCACTTCTAGGGACACCCCACCCTCTGCATTTATAAGCCAGCTCTGAGAAACTTATACTTTATATACTGCAGTAGCAGCAGCACGTGCATTATAAAAACTGAATAAAATAACCCCGAAAAGTGCTCATCAAATCCAGAAAGCTGAGTAGGTAGATAAAGAGGGAGTGGGGGTTGGAGGATACTTTTCGTATATTTATCCTTTTGTCCTTTTGGTAAAAGTGTAACTTCTTCCAAAGAACATGCAGTAAAATAAGTATGTGTATAGGTGACCATGCAAGTGTGTGTGTGTGTGTGTGTGTGTGTGTGTGTGTGCTAGTGAAACCCATAAGACCGCGGCAGACCATAAGCCTTTATCATATGATTAGAGCACATGGTGTCAGGACTGATTTATAGCCAGTTACAGTTTTGAGTTGACCAATGACAAAAAGTTGTGTAAGCACAAAATGTGTCCCTTGGAGCCTAACAATATGGCAACAAGGAGAATATTGTCATTAGTTTCCTTTCCAGTTCTGCTCAAGTGGGAATCTTACCAACTTTGGCCTGAACACGGTGCTAAAATTGTGGCCTGTTTTGCAAGGGAGAGATGAAGCATCCCCCAATACTACCTTAGCTCCAATTATACAGTAACTGAGAGAATTAACACTGGAACTATTGAAATCCTCATGTAACTCAATCCTCATCAGCCCATCCCACCCATATAAAAGATTTGCAAAAATGAAGGTAGGACCTGTGACTCAATATTTAATGAATTATTTTATTTGGGATTGATTTCCTATGAAAGTGAGAGACTTGATCCTCAGAAATAGCATTACTCTGGATAAAGAATTTCCACAGCCCAGGATCTGGGCTCCTTTACAGGGATACCCACTGACAAGGATGTTGAAAGCACTGAAGAAAGCCAGATGGCCACTGTCAAACAAATCCCTTGAAGTGGCCATAGACATGATTAATACGTGTGCACTTGGAGGGTAGATAATACTAAATAAAATTCAAGAGGTAGGCTGTGTACCAAATTATCAAATATGGACATCCTTTAACCTAGAAACCCATTTTCAAGGACTTCCTCTAAGCAATAAAATTTTGAGTATGAATATATTTACATGTAAAAACATCATAAGGGCAAAATAACCATCAAAGAAAATGGATCTATAAAAATCATATACTAAGAGATACTACTCTGCCTCTTAAAAATATTATAAGGTGAGTGACGGGGAAGGAATTGTTCAGCTGAAGTGGTCAGCGGAAAGCATGAGGACCATAGCTCAGCATCTGTGTAATTGTGCATGATGACCTGTCTTTAGTCCTGGGACTAAGAATTCCCACAGCAGGCTGGTGATCCAAACTAGTTAAATTAACCCCCTCTAGGTTCACTGAGATCCCCTGTCTCAATATTTATATACAGGAGAGCAGTGGAAGAAGACACCAGATGTCACCCTCTGGCCTTGAAACACACACACACAAAATGTGTGTGTGAGGGGATAAAGAAGTAGCTATAGATTTAGAGCTAGGTAAGGAAATCTTTTACAATATAGTACTAAGTTTTAAAAGTGTGTCACACAACCACACTTGTGTGAAATAGACTCTGCACAAAGTGATCATAAAACTTGTTGACAAAGCTTCAGCATCAGCTCCTTCTTTAGTTGAGCTTAACTGCATTGTTTCTTAGAATTAGCATGTAGTACTTACAGATGATGTCTTCTACAAGTTAGTAATTCTAATAAAAATAGCAAATATCATTTAAGTCCAAATTCAGTGACACCTATCTAACTTGACTACAAATTTATTAAAGGAGAAGACAATTGACATCATGTTCTGTAAAAGCACATACACTTGCATTAATAAAAGAAGCATCAGAATCATGAAGCAGAAATTTTGCCTATTCAATTTTATATTATGTATTAGAAACACATATTTTAATATTCCCTACAATTATGAGTTTCTAAGAAAGCCTTCATTTAAGAAACCTGTGCCTTCAGCATATTAAGTTCAAAAGGTCTTACCGTGGTCTTCCTCATCGGGTCACTCTTGTTCTCTGGCTGGCTGTGAGAATGTGCAGTTGCCTTTAACAGACTCTGTATGCCTTAGCACCTTCTCTAAGAAAGGATCTTTGGCAAGGGAATGAAATAACAGTAAAATGTGGGCAGGATGCTAAAATGGCAACCTAAGAGAAGGTTATTGTCAAATTTAGTCAAAACAAAACTCTTCAAGATGGCACAAAAGGAGGTAGAGCCAATGGGTTCCATTCTGGATCATCTGACACATGTTTCAAACAAAAGATGAAGAAATTTGTGAAAGTTACAAAGAAATCCAGATTCCTCAAAGCAATGACAGTCATGGGAAGAGCTACAAAGCTGGGAGAACCATTCCAACAAAGAGAACTAGAGGCAGGGCACTGCTGTGAAGAGAAGAGCAGCCAGTCACTACCAAGGCGTTCTGGAAAGGCACAGTGCTTCATTCTGACCCTGAATGCTCCGGGACACACGTTTCGGGACATGAAGCCAGTAATCTGCCCAGTGATGGGGAAAGGTTTTAGCTAAAGGGGGAGATGATGGGGAAAGGTTTTAGCCAATCAGGTTAATAGCCACGCCCCACCATTAGCCATTAGCTAAAACCTTTCCCCATCATCCCAGCATCGCAACCCCCCACATTTCTACTTCAGTATTTCTCAAAACTTTCGGTCTTGAGATCTCTTTACTGTTTTATCAATCACTGTAGAATCAAAATGGCTTTCATTTGTATTCAATAAAATATATACACAAATACAAATAGTGGAGACAAATTTGCATTCATCTATGTATAAATGCATCACACTGCACATTTAAAATACAACAGCATACGCTCCCTTAACTGCTAGAGCAATGACATCATCAGCCATCCTGTACCTCTAGAAAGCTTTTCCACCTCAGAGATGTGAAAGGACTGACAGGAAAACTACTCTTAACATCTCCAACTCCCTGAAGATTTCAGGCTCCCAGGGATTGAGTTCACAAGAGGAGAACTATTCTGGCCTCGGGTCTGTGCTTTATTTTCTGAGATCAAACTGAAACATCGGTGAACAACGTCCATCCTCTGGCTTCAAGCTGTGTAGCCCATCTGGGCTCCCATAAGAACTCCCAAGCTGATCGGTGCCCTGTAAATTCACAGTGCACACATAGCTTCACTCGTGCTCAGGTTGTGTCTTCTGGCTGGGGCTAACTCTTTTTCTTCGAGGTTGCCATGCTAGCTTGTAGGGCATCCCCCAACTCCTACCCAAAGCCCCATTGCTCCCCTTTTCATCCCTCTCCTCTTTCATTTTCCGTTCTGTGATGGGTATCTCCCTAACAATGCATCTCTGAGAGTAAGATCCAGGCTTGCCCTAGAGAACAGTCTCCCTGAGCTTTTAAGAGGTGGGGGAAAAGAATGACAGCTTCCTAACGTTTGCTTCATTGTTTACACCTGAGACATCTTCAAAGCACGTTGTTTGCTTTGTCCAGCTACTCTGAAGTAGCAACTTGTTTAAGGACTGTAGGAATACAATTTTCTCTGTACTTCTCTAGAATATATCCTAAAATGTAATATTGAACTGTTTTTGTGCCAGCTTAGTAGCTAAGAAAAGCTGTTGATTCAGTACACAGACCTGTGTGCTTCAAAGTTATTTTTTAGTTATTTACGATGTAAGGCATAGCAACAAATAGAGATGTGTTTGACTCCACAGGGATGCTTTTTCAATCATCTATCACACTGGCGGGCATATATAGCCCGCCTTTGTCTCCAGAGCCAGCCTGTGTAACCTTGGTTTTATTTTCAACTCCCAAGTGGAAGATTCCAGTTCTTTTCTGTATGCTGCCAGCTGAACGCCTCACGGAATGTGGCTCATCTTGGAACTAGACAACACAGGATCTTACAGATCTACACACAAACACGGCGTTTTCACTTTGCAGATCTCAATTAGCAGAATGTTCTCTAGGAAACAAATGCCAAGCAGCCAGCTCTCAGCAGCCCCCAGGGAGCCAAATTATCCAGTCGCCTTCATGAAGTTCAGTAAAACATTTGCAGGGGAATGTTTCTGTGTGGATGGAACTGGCACGGAATTGTTTTGTCAAGGATTTTTATCTCCCAGAATAACCAGAAAACAGAGTGTCTGAAGTGGTGACATGACACAGTGCTCATTATTAACAAATTGCTTTCCTTGTCTCCGAGCCAGAGCAGAAGCTTCCCCAGCCTTTGGAAGCAAGCATGGGTTGGAGTTACTGCTTGGTTGTTCACGAGCTGGATATCTGCTTCCTGACCCACTCCCACTCTCTTGTTTCCACGGGGCCTGAGGTGAGCAGGGCAGGAGACTAAATGCCAGTGGCGCCTGGAACCCAGACTCACAACTGACCCCGCTCCCAGCTTGTCTGGCTGGAAGAAGTTTTTGTCCTCCAGGAAGGGCCAGGGTCTGTGTGGCCTCAAGCGCCGGAGGGAGGAGCTAAGCTTCATTGAGATTCAGGTAGCGATCTCATAAGCAAGGGCTGCAGTGTCATTAAAGTGGTGGGAGGCAAACAAGCCCCGTGCTGCATACCAAGTGGAATCACATTTAACTGAATCATTTCCTTATGAATATATTCCAGGCTGCCGCTCTGAGCCACTGGTGTAAAACATGCTGGGGGAAAATGGATCTCTGCTAATTACATGTCATGCATATTTCAGAACTTTCCATGAGGATGCGAGAGGGTGGCGATCTTAACGGGAAATTTTATAACTACGTTCACCTGCAATTTAGCTCAAAACCTAAACTAGAGGTTAGTGGAGATGGGTATGATTACCTTCTAGGTTGTGCTGGCTTTAACACAAATACTGAGATTCCTCATAACTCTATTAGCGCTGCTTTTGTGACAGGCAGACAATGACATTCCCCTTGGAATCCACCTGGACAAACACACATACTGCCAAGGAGAATGGGGCTGTTCAGTCGTTTCCTGTCTGTGTGCTGTTTATTAGATTCACCATTATATTTTTAATCATATTTTTGAAATGATAATATAATGACACCATTTCTCCCTTTCCTTTCCTTCCTCCAAACCCTTCCAGAAAGTACTCCCTGGCTGTTTTCAATTAATGGCCTTTTTATCGTTAATTATTGTTATTTACATATATTTATCAAAATATATATTCCTGAACATGTCCTGCTCTGTCTATCTAATGTGACTGGTATGTATGGTTTTGGCAATGACAATTTGACACTGAATAACCAAACAATGTGTTCTTCTCTGGGGAAAACGATTTCTCCACTCTCAGCATTTCTTAGTGGCCTTTCGCTCTTTGTCTATGGCCTTGCAGTCTTCCCCTCATCCACTTTGATGTGGTCATTTTTGCTGTCTTCGTTTTGTTCATGATGGAAGGACCTACATTTGCTACTTTACTAAAACAACATAATCCCTAACTGTACTCCAAATATGTGTCCTTATACCCACTGATCAGTGTAGTCCATACTCTTCATCAAGGAAACAACTCTTTGCAACAGAAGGTGGCCATCACCTTTGGTTTTATATTGGGTTAAATTGAGGAAAGGAACCACTGACCTTGGGGGATATGTCAAGACAGTAGCAGAGAACAAAATGTCCTTACCTGTTTCAGGAAAGAATGGTAAAGGACACAAGTGACCCCTTTCACATGGCTCTTCACCCTCTTGCTGGTTTCCTTTTTCATAGCCAACAAGGCGAGCTGATTATTGAAGGAGATGAAAAGTCGTCCGTGGCTTTCATCAAAGTGGAAAAGGCACCTGTAGTCTTGACCTTTAGGGAATGTACAAGCTATCCTTTGAATGGACAACTGGTGTTGAATATCCCATAGTCTCAGAACCTGGGCAACAAGTGATAAAAAGGGAAAATCGAATAAACGTGTTAATTATAATTCTATTTCTGCAGTATCTTTCCATCTCTCTTGACCCTGGCTGTAGTCTCTACAGCACTGATTCCTTTGTAGTTCCATCATGACGTCAGTGTTTTGGGTTCCAATCACCCCAAATACCTACAGCTTCTCTAGGGAAAGCACCGAGGGTTCAAATCTAGCATCAAAGTATAGGTTTAGTAAAGGCTTGATGTAGGCAAAAATCTCTTCCCTAGAAATACCCATCATGAAGCCCAGATCCTATGAACATGTCATTTTCTAAGTTAAAAGTAAATTTTTAAGTGTGATTGGATTAAGAATTTAAGATTAGGGAGTAACCAATATCTTTGGCAATAGACTAGATTGATTGTGGGTCCCATTGAACCCCTTTACCAATAACTTGTTTAGATGAAACCCATTAACCAGAACTGGACGCTTCATTTGGTGATAAGAAATATTCATTTGCAGCTACATCTCCCCATTATTTGGTGAGTCCATTTAGATCACCTTCATATATGTATATTTCAGGAAATTTCTGCTATATTAGGTTTCCATACAACCCCTCAAATGGGTCTTAGTTTTAACTATCCCTCATCATATTCCCCATGCATCCCTAACTATTTTTGTACTTCCCTTACTGGTATGATTTATTCCGATTGCCCCAGTTCCTTACTCTGTTCCTAACCTTTGTGGTTACATGAATGGTAGCATGTTTATAGGAGACTCAACAGCTGATATCCACATAGAAATGAATATGGGATTTGGACTACCTCACTCTGGATGATTTTTTTTCCTAGTAACATCAATTTATCTGTGAATTTCATGATTCAATTTTTTCCAATAGCTGAATAATATTCATTGTGTAAATGCACCATGTTTTATCCATCCATCCATTGATATATTTCTAATTTGTTTTTAATTTCTGTTTTTTAATTTCTGCTTATTACAAGCAGAGCAGCAAAAGGCTCTATTGCTGTAAACAATGCCTACATAATTCACTGAACAATGAAAACTCAAGCTGCTGCCTACCTACAGTTTTTACTTGTACTGGCTAGTTAGTGTTCAGAGGGTACCATTCAGGCTACCAAAGGAGAGTAGTAAACACAAACTCAGCATATACCTTTCAATCTACAATGACAACCTGAATGAAGATGTGTTCATGCAATAATGGCATAAAGCTTGTGGGAATAACCAACCAATATATGGTTTTATGTAAAACCATGAGATAGAACTCATCTCTGACACTGCTTGGGTGGCCAAGAATCTGAGACTAGATATGCCAGGAACTTAGGGGGGAACTAAAATATTCAACAAACAGTGCTGGCATAACTGGATATCAACATGTAGAAAAATGAAATTAGGTCTATATCTATCGTCATGCACAAAATGCAAGTCCAAATGGATCAAAGACCGCAACATAAAACCAACCAAACTGAATACCATAGAAGAAAATAAGGGAACTACACCTAAACATATTGGCATAGGAGACCACTTCCTAAATATAACCCCACTAGCACAGACACTAAGACCAACTGTTAATAAATGGGACCTCCTGAAACTTAGAAGCTTCTGTAAAGCAAAGGACACAGTCTGTAAGACAAAATGAAATCCTACAGAATGGGAAAAGATCTTCACCAACCAGACAGAGGACTGATATCCAAAATATACAAAGAACTCAAGAAATTTGACATCAAATGAACTAATAGTCCAATAAAAATATGAGGTACAAACCTAAAAAGAGAACTCTCAACAGATGAATCTCAAATGGCTGAAAGACGCTTAAGGAAATGTTCACCATCCTTATCCATCATAGAAATGCAAATCAAAACAACTCTGAGATTCTATTTTACATCTGTCAAAATGACCAAGAACAAAGACAATGATGACAACTTCTGCTGAAGAAAATCTGAGGCAAAGGGAACATTCCTCCATTGCTGGCGGGAGTCCAAACTTGTACAGCTACTTTGGAAATCAGTATGGCAATTTCTTAGAAAATTAGGAAACAGTCTGCTTCAAGACTCAGCAATACTACTTTTGGGTAAATGCTCAAAGGATGCTCAATCATACCACAAGGACGTGTGCTCAACTATATTCATAGCAGCATTATTCATAATAGGCAGAAATTGGAAACAATGTAGATGCCCCTTAACCAATGAATGGATAAAGAAAATGTGGTACATTTAAAGAATAGAGCATTACTCAGCAGAAAAAAAAATGACATCTTGAAATTTGCAGGCAAATGGAAGGATCTAGAGAAAAACAAATTGAGTGAAGTAACCCAGACCCAGAAAGACATAATATGTGATCACTCATAAGCTGCTTTTAGACATAAAGCAAAAGAAAACCAGCGTACAGTCCACAGCTTCAGAGAACCTAAACAACAAAGAGGACCCTAAAAGAGACATACATGGATCTACATAGAAAGGATAAAAAGACAGGATCTCCTGAGTAAATTGGAAGCATGGGGGTCATAATGGAGAGTAGAGAGGGAGAGGGGAGGCAGGGAGGGGAGTGGATAAAAATGTGTAGCTCAATAAAAACAATAATAAAAAATTACACCGTATGCCTAACAGGCAGAACAGGAGAAGGACACATTACCAGCCGATCTAGCCAGTCAGTGAGATCCAGGTTCAATAAGAGACACTGCCTCAAAAAACAAGGTTGAAATAATTATGAAAACACCGTATGTGACCCCTGCATACCCATATACATGTTCCCACACTCATGTGCATACATATTCATACACACACACACACACACACACACACACACACACACCACATACACAGACATATGTACACAAAGAGAATTGTGGCTTTTTTGGAAGACTCTCTGAATCCTAGAGGTCAGAAAGGGTTGGTTTTAAATTATTTAAAACGATTTTTTGTGCTGGAGTGGTGGCTCAGGAATTAAGAGTGCCTGGGGCTCTTGTAGAGGGTTCAAGTTGGTTTCCCACATTAGGCAGCTCAACCCTCTACAATTCCAGGGGATTCAATACCTCTTCTGGCCGCCATAGATACCTGCACACATGTGACATACCCATATAAGCCCAAATAACAACAAATATTTTTAAAAATATTGATAGCTCTGTAATAAATGTCTACTTTATAAATATGCATTAAAAATAAATATAACTATTTATGCTTATTATTATAACTTTATAAGTTATAAATCTTCTGAATGTATTAAAATACAAAGATAATTAAATCTATTATTCTGGACAGTTTTACTCATTAAGTTATTTACATCTAGATGATTTCTGATAATGATGCTCATATTGTTATTGTTCAAAACCTTGTTTTGTTGAAAATATCCCCTTTCTAAAAGATAGAATCTAATTTCTTATCAAAAAAATACTTGGAGCATAGATAAGTCCAATTAATGATAACTTACAAGTGTTAATTGGATACAACTTCCTAATAATAATTTTCTATTTTGTTGTTTAAGTAATTTATGTTGTTTTTAAGATTTTGTTTTTGTTACTCATATAACTTATAAAAAAAAACTTAAAATATATGAACCATAGTTTCCTAGCTTATAGCTTGTTATTTCGTGGTACTATCAATTTAAGAAAAGGAATATTTTAATTGGAATGATTCTCCTTAAAATTGTTGCTGATATAGATATCCAAATCATTTGTGCCTTTTCATGCCAGACAAGTGCTCTACTCCTAAACTGTATTCCCAGCCCTAAGTCAGGTTTTATTGTTCTTTCTCAGAGATACCCTGAATTCTCTCATTAACAATTCCACCAAATCCACTTCCATTTTTTTATTTTTCATGTTTTCTCTCTGTTGTGAGTCAGGTTACAGCAGAAATATACCACCACTGATGTGTCAGTGCTGTTCTTTCTCCTGTACTTCTCCAACCTGGCTGATGGCATGGGAACTTCCTTAAATTCGCTAATCTCCTTTATTCTACTGTTTCCCATACAACAGGGCTTTAAAATTCACTTTAAAGACAACTTAGATGTTCTAAACACTGCTAATGTCTGTGAACAAGAAATCTTTCTCTCAGCTTAAGAACTAATATCACATGACTTGGCTTTTAGCCAGATCATGACTATCCACTAATTTTGTACTCAGTCTAGATCCAGTTAGTGACACAAAAGAACTCCTATTAATTCAGTTCCCTCAATCAAGTCACTTTCAAAGATGTTGCTCAATGGCACAGTTATATGAGGGTCATAAATTTCTCCCTTCTTTTGTGTTCAGTTAACTTCTAAAATAAAACTAAGACACGGTTCAAAATGAATATGCTAGGGGCTGAAGAGATAACTCAGCTATGGAAGGGCTTGCCATGTGTGCTGGTTAGACTTTTGTCAACTTGACACAAATTAGAGTCATCTAGAAAGAGGAAATCTCAGTTGAGAAAACATGTCCCTCAGACTGACCTGTAGGCAAGTCTATAGGACATTTTATTTTTTGATTGATGTATGGAAAGGCACTCAGCCTATTGTGCATAGTGCCACATTTAGGCAGGTGGTCTTGGGTCTAAATAAATAAATAAATAAATAAAGAAAGAAAGCAAGCCAGAAAGTAGAACTCTCCCCAGTCTCTGCTTCAGTTCCTGCCTCAAGATTTCTGCTTGGGTCCCTTCCCCACGTGCCTTCACTTATATAAGAAATGAAAACCAAGTAAACCCTTCCTTAACCAAGTTGCATTAAAGCCATAGTGTTTATCACATCAATAGAAAACAAACTAGAACACAGCTCATGATCGGCAACTTGAATGTAGATTGCAGAACCCATGTGCAGTTTTTACCTCTATTCCCAGTGCTGGAGAGGTAGAGACAGGAGGATTTCAGGAATCAGCTGGCCAACCAGGCTAGGCAATGGGTGCCCACCCAGTTCAGTGGAGACTGTCTTAAAAAGTAAGGTGGACAGTTAGAGAAACACATCGGACCTTAGCCTTCAGCCTCCACATGCACACGTATGCACACATGTGCACTCCCACTTACACATGTACATGAATGTACCCCACACGCAGTGTGTGTATAGTTATATTTGCTTTCTGTTTTGTTTGAGACAGGATCTTTTGTAGTCTATGATTGCCTTAAGCTGGATATGTACCTGCAGATGATCTTTTATTCCTTTTATTCCTCCTGCTTCTCTCTCCCTGGTGCTAGGAATAGACATGTGCACCACCACATTCAGTAAAATATGAACATATTTAATAGTAATCTTCCTGTTTATTTGTCAATTATTTTTTCTTTTTTTACTAAGAATAATAGATAAATTCCTAGAATTCATATTTAACACTTGGTTCAGTAATTTAAATTCTTACCCACATGTGTTGTTTCTACTTACATTTTGATGTCCTAGCAACTTACAGTGGCCATGCAAATTCCCCTTATTCAGGTTCCTGTCATGATTGATCAGGGCCTGCTTTGGGCTCTTCATTTTACCTCCACCTTTATATAATTGGGAATACAGATCTAAACTTTTGATTTTTTTTTAACTAAAGCAAATTTTTTTCACATAATGATGTAGATAAACTTTCCTCACCTCGTTTCATGCTGACTGTCAACTTTTTAACAACGCAAGATTATAATGACCATCGTGTTTGTATGTGTGAGAAGTAGAAGCCAATACATTGAGACTGCAGGTACTTGGATCCTACTTTAATCCAACTCGGGTCCATGATCTTGCATGTGTTGACTTTATCCATCCATTTCCTCACCTTTTTATGAAAACACGGCTGCCAACTCTGAAATTATTTCAGTTGTGTGGGGAGAATGCAGTAAAATTGCTCAACCCATTATCTAAATAGTCCCAAATCACAACTGAAAGTGTGCTGTGAAGACGGCATTAAGATGTGGGCCAGCACTCTGTAGTCAGGATTTTTAGAAGAATCTTGCCAGAGCTTGGCAAAATCGCTATTATTTATATAGACACTAATAAAACTATGATAAACAAAGATTTCATTGTTTACTGCAAACATTACATTTATAATAAGCAGCTGCATGAATGAATGTATGGACAGACAGGGATTGTTTTCAGTGCACTTTTGAAAGCCGAGTCAGCACCAGATAAGATTTAATTCAAGGTACATGGCTTAAAAAGGTTCATAATTTCCAAATAATGACAGAAGAGTGAAGGAGGGAGAGAAAGCTGACTCAAATTATTATGTGTGGGGAGGCTTTCTAGTGTTCGTAACAGTACATAAAAATTAGAGAAAGAGAGAGGAGGTGTGAGGATGTGGCTGGCTAGGGTGCTCTGAAGACTGCAGTGCAGAAGCCTGGCCCTTGGAAGTCGGTTCCAAGGTGCATGGCTTAGG
>JAQHUG010000337.1:1462391-1487892 GCA_028555095.1 Dicrostonyx torquatus | reverse complement strand
AATAATAATAATAAAAAAAAGACCCAGCTCTACCACTCTTGGGCATATACCGAAAGGACACTTCATGCTATCACAAGGACACATGCTCAACCATGTTCATTGCCATTCTACTCAGAATAATCAACAATTAGAGCAACCTAGATGCCCTGCAATTGAAGAATGGATAAGGAAAAGGCAGTAAATTTATAAGTGGAGGACCACTCAGCTCTTAAAATAATGACATTTGAAGGCAAATGGATTCAAGTAGGAAAGAATCATCCTGATTGAGGAATACCAGATCCAGAGAGATAAATATGCTATGTATTCACTCACATTGAAATATTTGTCATTAAATAGATGATAACCAAGTGACAATCCATAGACCTAGTGAGGTTGGGAATAGATGAAGTGACTAGCAGGGACACATGGATCTTCTTGGGAGGAGTAAATAGAAAAGATGTTATGGGTGGACTGGAGGCCAAGGTGGAGGGGAGTCAAGAATGGGAGGATCAGATGGGATAGGGAAGGGGAGATGAGATGGAGAAAGAGAATGAGAGGAGAGACAGCTAGAAATAAAAGATATCTGAGGGGCAGTATAGAAACTTAGGGCAGAGGAAACTTTCTATAATATAAAGATGAGCCTAAGTCTCCAATTAATGAGATATATGGCATCCCAACTGGATATCTGTTATCAAATAAAGTTTTGAATACCAGTACTGAGTTTCATACAATTGAATTGTCTGACAAGGTTCCATGGATATCCACAACCCAGACTTTGGAGAAGGTTGTTCTCCACAAACTGTCAGCAAGGCCCTATTGCTAAAGACAATAACCACACAACTCATTGAACATGGAAATGTCTAGCTGGTGGCCTACATACAAACTTTACCCCAGTGTGCTAGTGTCTATTACATGAGAAGGTACTCTGTAAGCTACCAAAACAGAAACATAAACATCGAACCAACCACAGAACCACAGACCTGCCTGCAAAATATGCTAGGGCAAGAGTGGTACAAAGCGTGTAGAAGTAACCAACCTATGTCTGATTTGACATAAAGCCCATTCCATGAGATGGAACCCATACCTGGCACTGTTTGGGTCACCAGGAACTAGAGACTAGATAACCCAGAGACCTAGGGTAAAACCAAATACTACTGGTCTAAAGGTAAATTTGGAACAATACTTTTGAAATTAGCTGGTGATTAAATAATAGAATCATGGCCAACTATGCCACAAAATAGAAATATAAGAGAAAAAAAGAGAGAATGGCACAAAAGGAATATATATATATATATGCACACATCATATTTATTATATACATAATATATATACTCTCAAAAATGGTCTATATGAGATTTGTTTAGTGTAATGCAATGCCTACTCTGCATGCTACGTGTTATAGTATGGTTCACAAGTTGGGCAAGAGCCTGGAGATTGAAACACAGACAGACAGAGAAAGAGAGAGAGAGAGAAGGGTAGAGTCAAGAATTTCCCAAGAATGCCTTCTGTATTGTGTTCCACAGCAGCTTATATAGGGTCTCCTTGACTAATGACAATGCCCTAACTCTCAGTTTCAAGCCCACCAGAAATCACTCCCCTGTCACCAGGAACTCCTGAGGGTCTCACGCTCAGAGCAGCTGCAAAACAAGTTGTTTGCTCAGAGAAGCTACAAGCATAGGAAAACAAGTTGTTTACTCTGGCAGTCAGGGGGTCACAGGAAATTCAGGGTCTGGGGGTCCACAGTTCCCAATAGTTTAGAAAAATATAATGAGGAAAGCATATTGTGCATGATACACATATATACAAATAATAAGTACCATCTTGTATCTATGCATACACACTAAATAGAATATAGCAACAGACTATAATAATATATTAAGTATATAATAGCACTGTGTAAGAGGGACATCAAGTGTTCATAATTTTTTCCTGAGAGAGAAATAGCTTTAAAGGAGAAGTGAGAAAGATGTTTACCACCTTCCTCTCCACAAATCCTCCTCATTTGTAGTTTTTAAAGGAAAAACTTCAGCAATTTACTTGTGTAATTGAAACAAAATGAAAATTCTTTACCCTTAGATGAACAGATAGAAAATGGAATGGGTCAGGATCAGTGGTTAACGTCTAGCCATCAACAAAAATCCCCAGTGTTTCTCTTGCCAACCGTAATTCTAGAGAGTAGATGCCAGGAGCTGGGAAAAATCAGTACCTCAAGCAAAGGATTAAGTTAAAAATTAACATGATCATGATGGCCAAATCAGGATTAGCATCCTATGAAAGAACCATCAGGAACAAAGAGGAGCTGAATTCAGCTTTCTTTGGAACGTTAGGCCCCAACAAAGAAATCTTTTCCTCCTTTAAATGAGCAGATGACCAGCTTCCAACAGGGCATTTCCACCAGTCACTAACATGTTAAGAACAACAGCTTAGGGGGAGTCCAAAATAAAATTCCATTAGACTATGGTAATTTATTGTGATAGGAAGTTTTAAAGGAATAAAGTTGTTTCGTGCTCCCTTGAAAAGTGACAATAAAACAGCCTCTCTGAAAGAACTAACATGGCAGCTCATGTTGTGAGGAAATTATTTATATCTGACTCTCTTTGATCCTCTAATTTAGCAACTGATTGATGACAGTACAATCCAATCAAAGGCCCTTTAGGAAACAAGATGATGTTTCATCTTCCCTGGAGTTCTAGTTTCACTACAGTCCTATAAAATATCCAAAAGAATTTTGAGTAACAAAACAGAGACTTATCCCAGTAGCAGAAAGCCCTGCTGTTTGCTGTAGACATATGGATTCGTGAAAGTGAAATGTATTCCAAACATTCCAAGTGACAACATGACAGGTTTTTATGATGATGCAACAGTTTAGAGACCAAAGTGAAAATTGATGGACAAAACTGCCTTGGAAATAGGCCAGGTAGTCTTAATATTGATCACAGCTGTATTTGATCAATCCTGATTCAAAATACATGTTTCTGCACTTGCCTTTAAAGTTATGCAAGCTTTCACGGAGCTCCATAATGATGAAATATCTGATATTTGTTTCATTTTTGTCCGATACAGATATATTCACTTAACTATAATTTATTGAGGACCTTGCACATGTATGGCACAATCCAAGGAAGATACAGTCCCTCACTCCAAAAATATTAATGCTGAATTAAGAGTTACACTACCTATATTTTTATCTTCCACCATGTGTTTATAATATTAATATATGCTAGATATGGGAGTGTTAAGAATGAATGTAACAAGTAACCAATACCTTCTAGTCAAAATTTAATGATTAAAGTATAGAAACACAGTCTTCAATAATTGAAGTCAGAACAAAGTCTTCCAGGACCTCAAAAAATAAGACAACTGAAACCAGGAGGGCATCCTAAGAGATCTCATTCTGAGTTTCTTTACTACTTTATGTCCAAAGCAATAGTTCTTCACTTGGAGCTAGAAACATGCAGTCGAAGAATAAAACCTACAGTATGTAAGGGGTAGTGAAAGATACTGAGAATACAGGTTTAAAAAAATACCAACATCTTAAGAAAGCAAATTAATGATGACAATATTCTAATGAAGAACATTTGGAGCACACAGAAGGAAACACCCATGTCTTCATGAGCCACTCAAGAACATCTGAAGACTGACAAACACCTCTCTGTCGATTATAATAGAGGGCAGGAAACTCCAGGAGGACGTGGAATTGCAGTGCCAGTAAACTGTACTGTGGTAAGGGCCAAGAGTTAATACAGCTCGCATGTGAACTAATAAAAAGAGAAGAGAAAGAAGTGAAGTTGACTGACCAATTGGAGAAGGGCTTGGTGTGAAAGGTTTAGAATTTCAGAGATGACAGCTAAATGGAGGGAGGGTGGAAATCTGTTTTCTTGCAAACTACTTTGTTAGCAGAACAGAAGGAAATTTCCGCAGTATGAAGACATAGTAATGTTGGCAGTATTTTAAAGAGATGAGAGTTTTTTGTTTTTGTTGTTGTTTTCTACTATTTTCTTTTTACACAGAGTCTCACTATGTGTCCTTGGATTGCCTAGAATTTATTCTGTAGATAAGATTGACCTTGGATGAGCAGAGGTCCACCTGCTTCTGCCACTCAAGTGGGTTTTAAAGTATGCACTATCACTCTCAGCAAAGCCAAGATTTTTTTAAAGTTAGATAAGTGGCAGCTAAGATAAGGGAGCAAAATGATTAACAGAGTTTGATGATAGAATAAACAAGAATTGGCAGATTATTGGTAATGTTTAAGGGAAAGGGGGATTTATATGATAGCTAAAAAGAAAAGCAAGTTACAATAATTAGGAAGACTGGGACATGGCTAAGAAGTTGATGATTTTCTAATTTCATAGTTGTGTATGTTACACAGATAGATTCCTCTAATACAGGAAAGAAGTTCTCTAAATATCAGAGACTATTTCCACTTATTATCCACTTTTCTCTTCATAGCCAAGTATCTTGAAATCTCTAATTTCATGTGTGTGTGTGTGTGTGTGTTTGGCTGTACATATGCAAATGTACCACATGTATGTCTGGTACCTGCTAAGGTCAGAAGAGGGTATTAGTCCTCTGAAACTAGAATTTTGGGTGGATGTGAACCCAACCATGAGGATGCAAGGAATAACTTTTGTCCTCTACAAGAGCCACAAGTGCCAAAATCTAACATAGTTTTGGCTGAATCTTTAATGTATGGAATTATGTAAAATGGAAATTATATAATACTTAAAAGTCAAAGTGTTTGGAGATTAAGAAATTTACTTAATTAGATACTATAGTGTACTCAAAATTCAGTTTAGACTGCATGATTCTTGGTTTCTTTTCCACAATATTGAAAATGCCCCATCGAGGGCTAAGAACATAACGCAGTGGTAGAGTGTGTGTTTATCATGTGTGGGGCTCTCAGTCAGATCCCTAAAATCTCCAAATACAGACAAAAGAGTCCAATCAAGGTCATCAATCAGACATTTAATTAAAATTTACTGTAGACTTGATATTTTCCATTAGCTTAAATGTATAATTTAATGAATCTTTCATATTAACGTGATAATAGCCAACTGTGCCTTTTCGCTATTTTACCCACACAGCATTCTCTTCTACTCATATCCGTTCTTTTCCACGTGGAATTAAGGAGAACTTTGGATGCTCTTAAGATGTGACATATGGAGTATCAAATTTAAAGAATTAAACCTGTGAATACATCATTTCAACAAAAATCTAATGAAATGATTTCTTTGTCCACTTGCCCAGAATTTTTATGAAGTAACCACCAATCAATATTTGTTCCAAATGAAGCTTTCCCAAGACTTCATCTGTCAGAGAAATTCAGGGCCCAGTGAAGATTAGGAATTGGGGAAGTGGAGTGCAGAGGGAAAAATCAGAGGTGTAGAGTGACTTACTTTATCTCTGGAGAAGCTGAAAAGTTGTTTTCTTTCGGCAAAGAATTGGACAGCTATGACACTGGCCGAATGACCCCATAGAACACCGACTGGTTTAGAGACGACATAGGGATTCCAAAGGCAAACTTTATTGTTGATGCCAGCCGTAGCTGATCAGAATTCAAAAGAAAATAAGATGTTTCTAAGTTATCCTTGTGAAACTAGTTTTCCACACATGAACACTAATGCACCCTGTCTTGAAGAAAGAAAAGCTTCGTCATTGTCCAACTAAATTGTGAATTCAGTTGAATGATGGGTGTGGGCTGACCTTAAGCAGTGGTTCTCAGCTTTCCTATTGCTGCAACCCTTTAGCAAAATTCCATAAAATTATTCCATTGCTACTTTATAGTTTGAATTTTGTTGCTATTATGAATCATAACGTAATCTGATATGCAGGATATCATGACTCACCGTTTGAGAACCATTGATTTGAGGCGGGAGTTTTCATTGTCTAGAAGGGGAAAAGACTGTCTATTTTAGAAACCTACCCATGGCCTGCCTGGGAGGGAATACATTTTCTCCTTCTAGCCCCAAAATTCCCTATTTCAGGGACACAAGGAATTAGAAAGGATGACAGGTATTTGGGTGGTAAAAAAAAAAAAAAACTAAATATTCACAAGTCACAAGTCAATAAATAGAAATATTAGGAGCATATTAATTTTTACCATTCTTTAAATAATCAAGTATGCACAAGCCACCAAAATCACCAACACTTTTATCCTCACTTACTGTGAGATCAAGTATTTTTATCATGGCTCCTTTATAGCCAGGGACCATCTCAAGATTACTATGCGAGCATGTGAGATGCAACTTAACTCTCTGGTTCTGTCTTGGTGTTGAACTAATTATGTACCTGCACTTATTATGTTTTCTAGCAAATGCCAAACAGATCAGCATAGAAGAATGAAATAACTAGTCAGCCAGTGAGTTAAAGGGGTGATATTTGAGCCCTTGCCAAATTAATTCATCAATCCCTCCAGCTTTCTCTGATATACTTTAGAGTATTCTTGAAAGCCTTTCCATCTCACTAAGTCTGTGTTAATAATCAGCTGTTATTATTCATTATTTTAAGTGTCTGTTTCCTTAATGAACACCAGCATTTTTCCTGTGAATGCTAACTACTGAATGTGGAATTGTATGACCCATACCATAGGCTATATATGTTTTCTATAACTACTCTATTAATTTTTCAACAACAGATCTGCTTGTCAGTTTTATAATGTTTGAACTTACACATCCATAGATTGAATTATCAACTTTCAGAATATCTAGGTATTTAATTTAAAAGATTAATACCTGGGAAAGCTTATATTTATGATACCTTTTCTATCAAAAAATACTTCCTTAATAAATTAATGCTACAATAGCCTATAAATTTTCAAAAATTACTAGAAAATGTACCCTGAAAATTATCTAAGATTTAAAGTTATACTGATGTGTGCAGTGTGTATGTGCTGCGTGTGTGCATGTGTGTATGCTCACATGTGTGTATGTAATGAGAGTGGTGGATTTGCTTGAGAGCAGCATTTGGCAGAGTTAGAAAGATGAGAGAAAAACAGATGCTGTACAAACTGTCTTCTTTCCCTATGTCACCTCCACCCCTACCAATTCTAATAAAGGACTCATTAAAGCATTGGGGTGCTTTCTCATATTTCACCCCAGTGTAATTCAAACGCACTGCATATCATATGCATCATTATCAAACGTTCTCAGGCAATAAAATGTGAGCTGCTCAAGTTGGTCTCCCTGGCAATAAAGCAACAAGATGCAGGACTTCCCTGCATACAAATATGCATCCTAGACAATTTACGAGGCCCTCATAGTTATCGTGATTTATTTTACATACCAATTAAATTGAGCCGAGAGTGGTAATCAAAAGCATGAACGCCCTGGGCAATGTGGAAAGGTGTCATTTTAAGGAGCTTTTTTGCCTTCTCTCTCCACGCCAGCACCACAGTGTTGGTACTGCTGGTTGTGCTGGAAATGAAAGCATCTAAAGAGGCATTGTAAGTAACTGAAAAACAAGAAAATAATCTTAAGTTATTTTTTTCATAATAGTAAAATCGAAATATTTAAATATGTGATGGTAAAAATATCATGCGTGATGACCCTTCTCCACTCTCAGAACAGCTCATTCGCCCATTCCCTCTAACCAAAGAATTTACAGCAAGGAACCATAGCCCATTCTCCAATCTGACCTTCCTCTACTCTAGACATGCATTGAGGGTTTGTTTATTTATTTGTTTGTTCATTTGTTTCTTTTTATGGAACACAAACAAAAACAGCGCTCATCACAAAAGTCGTGGAGCATCCTGTAGACAGAAAATGAACAGGTGATACAATTTGTGTACTCTTCTTCCCAGACCTGAAACATGTAAACAAGAACCAGCAAACATCTGCTTTGCTGTAGTTCATGAGCAAATGATGATTTATTTAAATTTTGACCAATCTAGAATGTTTAAGAGTAGATAGGCCAGGACTCAGACCTGGTATGATTCCCGAGTGAAGCTAAGCTTCAGGGAAAGGTGACTGACCCCATGTCTGATGTTGTGAAGCATAATAATCCTATTTCCTGTGCCATGAAGGCCCAGTCCCCATGTGTCATGATGGGCTTTCATTTTTGTCAGAATCACAGACTCCCAAAGGTGAGTAAGTGCTCTTTGGCCAGCCTTGGACATGCCACCTTCTACCCACACAGAGGTCCTCTCGTTTTTTTTTGTTGTTGTTGTTGTTGTTGTTGTTTTTCTCAGAAAATACCTCATTTGTATCCAAAATTGAAAGATTTCTGACTTAAAAACCAAGACAAAAATCCCTGCCACACACTAAGGATCTTGTCATGTATAGAGTAAGGAAAGTTGCTTCAACAGAAACACTTATAAGTTTTTTTCTGCCTGCTGCTTTTTAGGTAGAATCAAGTGATGTAGACTCAGAAGACAATTCTCAGTGAACTCGGAACATTTCTGTACATCTAAAGAAGTTGAGCGCTGGCTGCCCTTTATTCAAGATTATGTTTTCAAAGCTATGAGCACAGCAAATAGCTTCAAAATGCAGAATTAGTGTCTCTCTTTCAAACAAATGGCAGGCATGCATGTTATCCAGACACGGGGTAGCTTTCTCTGGAGCAGAAGGAGATGTATGTCCTGTGCCCGTATAAAAGGCTCAAGTTCCCTCAATCTGGGTTTCTTCGTCTCTAAGACATCTACATGCAGGCAAAATGTGCCTTTTGTGGGCTTGTAGCAAAAGTGTCAATACTTACACCGCTTGCTTTCTTGTGGATTATATATACTTTTAATTTTTTAATCTGTGACATGGGCATATATATCCTCTGTCATAGTAGGATTTTTATTCAAGGTGCGCTTACAGCTTTGGACTCTGGTTATACTTGAGACAGTATACTTACTCTATAGCTAAGCTGAGAAGAACACAAGGGCCAGCAAGACAGCTAAATCCAGGTGCTTGCTTCTCTACGTGATGACCTCACTCCAGTACCCAGAAGCCACATGATGCCACACTCATGCCACAGTCCACTCACAGACCATACATATTCACTCATGGAGTCTTACACAAAGAAACAAATGTACAAACAGTTGTTTTGAAAAGTGTGAGAACTCAGTCTTCAAAATCTGAAGCAGGTACTATAATGGTTAAGTACTTGTAACTTCTCAAATGGATACATTGAATCCTTCCTTTCAAGGTAATAATAGGGAAGGTTCCCTTTGCTTGTTAGTGAGGGAATTATGCCCTCAGAACTGAGATTAGGGCCTTATGTAAGAGATAAAAGGGAATTTGTCAGTCCCTTTCTTCATGAGAGAACACAACTGGAAGATGGTATCTGTAATTCAAGACGTGTCCTCCAGACACCATGTCTACCAACAGCGAAATCTCAGAACTTTACATCCTTCAGAACTATAAAAATAAATGTCAATTATTTATAAAATATTCAGAATATGTGCTTATACAAATATGCATAAACAAATCTCCACATAATTACAAAGCCAATGAAGCTGAAGCATAGCCAGGGGCAGTCCTTTCTATCTAACCTATTCTATTGAGTTAATTATTTCTGAAAGCAGCTAGAGTTTGTTCACTCGAGAGCTGATATTCGCATGAGAATGGCTTAATTTAATATAATTTCATATCCATCTTTTTGGCAAACAAATAACTCACATGATCAATTTATATTTATTAAGATTGAGACTATTTGGAGTGCCACCTACAGATATCTGTTCTTAAAGGATGTCATCAAATCTTCAGAATTACAGGGTGTTCACTAACACCTGTGGTGTGGTGAAGATACTGAAGAACTAAATTCACTCTATGCCTTAGACATAGGGCTCTAAGATTAGAAAAGAAGACTTGTAAATCAAATAATTAGACATTATCTTATCCCATAGTAAATTGCTACACTGGATGGTACGGGATGCCTCCAAAGAAAGACATCATGTATGATTCAGTATTCTGAAGACATTTCACAATTATTCTTTTGATGAAAATATTCTATCGATAAGAAGTAAGACAAACTACCTTACTTGTATTAAGGGAGCAAGAATAAAACAAGGAACTTCTTGTGTGCTTCAACAGTTGTGCATTATTAGCAAAGAACATTTAAGAATCACCTAAGGGTGAGGCTCATTGGTTAAGTGTACCTGTTTCTCTGGCAGAGTACCTGAATTTTGTTTCCATCATCCATGTCCAGCGGCTCACAAAGACTCCAGATCCTTGGAATCTGACACCCTGTTTTCACATACTTGGTCAACTGCACCCATATGCATATACCTAGCTCAGATACCCATGACCACACACAATTACTTTTTAATATAAGTGAAGAATCCCCCCAAGGGATTTGCATGACAACACACACCTGTAATGCCTTCTCTGAGATAGAATAGGAAATTATAAATTCCAAAATATAGAACCAACATAAATTCAACGTACCTTTTAGTTTTATAGGTGAAGAAAAGTGAAAAAGAAAAAAAAACACAAAAACAAGTGTAATTATAAGGCTAAAGATAGATGATGACTATTTCAAACTTGGGTCTGGAGTTCTGGTATTAACCCTCTGATCAGAGCAATGGTGCATAGCATGGAGTATTACAGATCCAAGTTCAAAGCTAGACTCTGGCAGATCCAGAATACAACTGCAGTCTGCAGAGCCAGACTCCTTGACAATGGGGGCTTCTCATAGTGTAGCATGCAGATGAGTCACTGGGAGATTATAGTGAAAGTGCAGATTCTCACTGTGCAAGCCTGATTGGTCATCACTCACATAGTGCCTGATGCTGCTGCTTATACTGTCTAAGGACCACACTTAAAGGAACAGGATGCTGGGAATAATTCTGTAGAGGATAGACATTATTTCATATTCTAAAGGACGAATCACCAGTCCTTAAACTAAATATTTATTCTAATACTTAGATTTAGAGAACCATAGATTCCATAAGAAGCTTGTGCAAATTTTTCTATAAGATGCCAGAGTTTTAATAACATCCCCACCATGATCCATACATGATAGAGCTGAGAAACTCAGACAATAAACCTCTGAATCCAAGGTAATATTGGATTAGAAAAGAGCTCTCCACTTGCTTTCTTATGTGGCTCTTCATTTTTGATTATTGGAAAAGGGTTTTGATATGCACCCCAGGTTATTGTGGTATATTATATGTGTTCTAATAAATAAAGCTTGCCTGAAGATGAGAGTGCAGAGCTAGCCACACTAGTCAATCATACAGGCCAGACAGTAGTGGCACACACCTTTAATCCCAGCAGCCACACTTGTTAGCCATAGAGGCCTGGTTGAGGTGGTGCACACCTTTAATACCAGCACAAGAGAAGAATGTAAGGTGGGATGACACAGGAGCTTTTTCTCTTTTCAGTTTGAATATTTCATAGAAGTAAGAGCTCTCTAGTGGTTGACTGCTTTGTTTCTCTGATCTTGTAGCCTGAACCCCAATATCTATCTCTGGGTTCTTAGTATTTGTGCCACACCAGGTTGTCCTGGAACTCACTATAACATCCAGTCTGGACTCAAACTCACCACTCTCACATGTAAGACTCACAAGAGCAGGGATTACACATGTGTGCCATCATACCTGACATTTTCTTGGGTGGTCCATTATGTTTCTTTTACTAATTAACTTATCTATCAAAGCACAAAATAGATTCTGGATTTTAATTTTTAATTCTTTAGTACAAATACATTTAACCAGATTGTGATGTTGAACTGAACACAATTTCTTCAAGACAAAAGGGTAGCCAAGATTCAAAAGAGAATTTCAGAAAGGGAAGCACCTCCTGGTATACTGAATAATTCAGTAGGAAATGTCACGAAACAGAAGAAAAATTACAGAAAAAGATGGTCCATGTTTCCAGTCTGTTTCTAGCTCATCCTCCATTACTAATTTCTTTTGTGTTATGGACTATTTTTCATAACGATGAAGATGATTTGGTGAACCCTCCTCATCCACCAGGCAGCATGTGTGGAGCTCTTGATCAATCATAATCTTCATTGTGTAATTTATGTGAAGTTTGCTAATGAGGAGACAGACATTGCAAAACTCAACTTGCCCTGGGTCATGTGACTAACTGCAGATGGGTGGGACTGAACTGACTGTGAGCTCTTCATTTCTCTTCGATTGTATTCATCATTTGCACTCAGTCACCCTGCCACCCACATGCCAGGACCACATCTGGCAGTATTTTAAATGCCAGCTACATTTCTGTCCCATGGGGCCTCACTCCTAGAACAAATCCCCACTAGAACTCAGTCTTCCCTTTGCTGACTCCTTCATGTTGCTACTGAGTCCATGGGAGAACCACAGTCCTTGGTCTTCCTTAATAAATCCATTCTTCTCTCTCATCTGCTGTATTTCTTTCTTGTGAAAGAAAAAAAAGAGAGACTGGTGGAGACAGGTGGGAGGCGGGGAAGCCTAAAGAAACAAGCAGTTCATGGAAAGATAAGAGTTTTGTTACATGTTAGAGAACAGTTCACTTCAGGGGCTTTTCCCCTGCTGTATGATGGTCGCTTTTATAGATATATCAAAAAAAATTCTGCAAGAGTGAAGTACCAACCAGAGACTCACTCAATACATTCCTTTTGCTTATGGAAAATGTTTAAGATTATTATAGCATGTCACTCAAAATCAATATTGTAAGATCCAAAATATAGATATATAAATCATTGCACCATAACCTTGTCCTTAAATCCACAGAAATTCCATAATGTGGTTTTAATAGAATTAGAACAAAATAGTCCTTTCCTGAAAATTACATTGTCACGTGTTCCCAAGTATACTCAGTTATCATCTTTGGTTTGGGGATCTCTAAGATACAAAGCGTCGTGCTGCTCTGGTTTCAATTATTATTCTAAGATTCGAGTCTGCAGCTTACTGGATGACATTTATGGGTCTGGAAGGTTACATGCTAGAGCTTCAATAATTCACGCCTTATATCTAAATCAAGATATAGCTTGTTTCTCATTAAAGTGTAGAACGGCAGAGCTCCTGGGGAACGCATGAGTAAAAGATAAGAGAAGAACCACAGTAGAGGCATTGCTTTAAAAACAGGTTGCCTGAAATGTAAAAATGTTTTTCCCACTTCTTTAATTGTAGTAAGGAAATAACACACTGAGATCAAAATAAAATTTTAAAATAAAACACCTCCCCTGAGCATTGAACTATGCAATAAGAGGAGCTGGCCAAATTAATTGTTTGTTTTTCACACCCCTGATGAGTTTAAAAATTAGAAGAAGAAACATTTTTAACTTAATTTTATGTAACATTTTAAGAATAAAAGATAGACTTCAGTGTTTTATCATTGTGTTTATTTATTGGTACAGTAAGATATTAACTTTCAACACTTCCACACTTTCTTCCTACAAAGGGATTTAAAAGGACATTCAGGACTCCTTTTCTTTAATAATAGGGTGTGTATGTGTGTGTATGTGTGTGTATCTTTATATAATTTGAATGGGGAAGTTGAGAAAGGATAGCTGGGAGGGGCTGGTAAAAAGAAAAAAATGGTGAAGTGATGTAATTCTATTTCAATTATAAGCATATAAATGAAAATAAAGACAATAAAAAGGCATAAAGGGGACCTGCCATTGATCCTTGTCCCCATGTGTGCTGTCAAAATAACCCTACATAGTAGCAATTAGTTATTGTGAAAAAGTGATTTGAAGATGAAAAGTCATGCCAAAGCAAGGTCCTTCTGTATACGTGTTGCTTTTATTGGTTAATGAATAAGGAAACTGCTCTCAGTCAATGGCTTAACAGATCATAACCAATCTGGAAGAGACATATCTAGAGAGAGAAGGAGGCATCAGTGAGACGCCATATAACCACAACCAGGGACAAATGTCTGCTCTGCAGCCCATCAAAACTTTGCCAGTAGGCCACAAATTCATGGTGAAGCACAGATTAATGAAGATGGTTAGATTAGGATATAAGAGTAAGTCAGAAATACGTTTAAGTTATTGACCAAACAGTATTACAAATAATATAGTATCTTAGTGATTATTCCGGGGCTGAGCAGCCAGGAAGGCCTTTTTCCAACAAAAAAATGGTGCATCAACATGGTTGACTTTATCCATGTAAAACCTGAGAAAGCTTAAAAAGTAATTTAGACACAAAAAAACAGAGGTAAGCACGGCTTCTTAGTAGGCAGCATTTCTCTTGTGGCATGCCACAGCTCCTTTAAGAGAAGTCTTCCTGGTTCAGTGTTAGCAGAAAAGAAAACCATGCGGTTTCAAAACATGGCTTCTTGGGCCATGCTGCCAGCACAAACTCTGGCTTTTCCAGGAGGTCAAACATTGAGATGGGGTTTGTGAGAAGCATGTTACAAACTGCTTAATGGCTCAGCATAGACCCAGTGCGTTTTTGGAACTGGAGTAGTGTGTGTAGCTTGCAGAGGCAGTGAACATGCAAAGCAGCCTTAGTCCTAGTCAAGCTGCCCCCTTAGCTTTTTAAGAAGTGCTTAGCATTTTAAGAAGTTCTCCTGGACAGAAAAGGATTTGAGATATACAATAGGACATATTTGGACATAAACCACCTCTAAACAAGACACAGTGGGTTTCAAAGTGTACATAGACTTGGGAGAGAGAAGAAAAAGAGTAAAAAGAAAGTACATGTAATAGAAAAGAGTACAGTCATAGATTAAAGGAGTAAAGATAATGAATTTTAAACTTGTAAAAAAAATAATAGAGTACTAAAAATAAACCAAGAAAAGATGGAATACACACAGAGAGTTTGAATTATGTATATTATTGTGTTTTCTTTAGATTATTTGACTGTGAAGGAGCTAAGTACAGACAGACATTTCATTGTATGAGCTGCCAAGCCAAATCAGCATGGATATTATAAAGACGTCATGACTTCAGAATTTGGTTGTAAGGCTTTGTTGCTTTGGAAAGGTTCTTCTTTTGTTTCCATAGAGGATGAGAACCTGTGGAATACTTCCAGACTAACGTGCTTTGATGGACTAAGAACTCCCCCCCAAAAAAGTGTAATAATATGCTATCAGCCACCTTCCCTGAGCCCCCAGCTCCCAGCTGCTGGCTTGCTTTTGGCCATGGCTTATACCTGGAATAACCACACAAAAACTGTATTCATTTAAACTCTGCCTGGACATTAGTTCTAGCTTCTATTGGCTAATTCTCACATCTTATTTCAACCCATTTTTAATAGTCTGTAAGTCACCATGAGGTAGTGGGGCTTACCGGTAAGATTCAGCATGTCTGACCCTGGCGGCTTCATGGCAGACTCTCTCCCTGACTCAGTCTTCTTCTCAGCATCCTGTTCTCTTTTCCCTGCCTATCTATGTCCTGCCCTATCAAAAGGCCCAGGCAGCTTTCTTTATTAACCAATGAAAGCAACACAAAATAAAGAAGAACCCTCCTATACCACAAAAGGTCATCATGAACATGTCCAAAAATTACTTCACCCAACAAAAATCAAGAAGCAGTTTGGAAAGAACTATGGCAAAATTCCCCAAATGATTGTTTATAAATATTTGTTTGCATTTAAAGGGATATATGCTATAGAAATTTGCATTGATATGGATCTTGGTTTATTGATACAAATTTAAGGTCAATTTATATATATAAATATATATAAAATACATATATAAATATATATATATTTACACTCTTGATTAAAGTATTGTGTTCATGTAGCTCATTTAAAAATATAATGTATAATTGAGAAATACAGGTTAATAGATAATCATCTATAATAGTCAAGCTTGTAGTCATGTTAGATTTTCTATATATAGAGAGAGATATTTGAGTTAGATATGTATTCTTCAAATCTTTCAACGACTACAGAATATGGCATTTAAAATGCTTCAAACACTTAGGATTTTTCATGACAATGAGACACATTTGCTCCTGGCAGCACCAATCTACTTCAAGAGGAAGATGGGCATCAAAGAGTCTCCTTATGGCATTGGTTAGCCATTTGGATAAAAAACTGCTCTTGCCTAGACTTCTTAATGTTATGCTGTTTGAAATGGACTTTCAGGACCCACAGAAAAATGACTGCTGAACTTACCTAAAGGTGAGACAATCCTTTGGGGTTTCTGCTTCATGAAAGAGACTTCCAGACATTACACCAGGACACAGAAGAAAGTGACTGATGAACTGCCAATATAGGCAAAACAGTCTTTCAAATTTCCTGATGCATGGAAATGTCTGCAAGATACTATGGGCCTGTAAGCTGAAGATGGGTGCTCCAATGTTACAGAAGAACTTTGGGTGGCTGTCCAGGCAGCGAGATGTCTCTGTCAATTCTAGAGTTTTGGAAGTTGCTTGCAAAGTATTTCCTGTTTATTTAGGTAATACTATATCTTTCTGGAGTCTTTGAGGTAGATAGATATAGTTGTAGTTTTCCTTAGTTATGATAAAAGATAAAGTAGATATAAATATTGTAACTGTAATTCTTGCTTGATACCTGTTTTTTATATGTAATTTTACTATGTTAAAGTTAAAGCCTTCCTTTTTATTTAAACAGAAAAGGGGAAATGGAGTGGGAAGTCCTTCTGTATGTGTGTTGCTTTTATTGGTTAATGAATAAAGAAGCTGCTTTCAGCCAACAACTTAACAGAACATAGCCAGGCTGGAAAAGATAAATGGAGAGAGAGAAGGCAGCATCAGTGAGATGCCATGTAGTCACCGCTGGGGACAAATGCTTTCTCTGCAGACCATTGAAACTTTGCCAGTAGGCCAAGCCTCGTGATGATGCACAGATTAATGGAGATGGGTTAGTTTAGGATATAAGAGGAAGCCAGAAATACACATAAGCTATTGACCAAAAAATATTACAAATAATATAGTTTCTGAGTGATTATTTCAGAGTCTTGGCAGCTGGGAAACAAACAAAGCAGCCTCTTCCAACACTAGGGAAATTTCCGGGAATCCACAAGGATGACAGCAGCTAATACTACTAGCAATAGTCAGGAGGGTGCCTGAACTAGTCTGCCCCTGTAATCAGATTAGTGACTACCCTAACTGTCATAAATCTACATCCAGGTACTGACGAAAGCAGATGCAGTGACCCGCAGTCAAGTATTGAGTTTAGTTCCTGGAGTTAGGCTGAAGAGAGGGAGGAGGGATCATATGAGCAAGGGGTTCAAGATTATGATGGGGAAAACCACAGAGACAGAGACAGCTGACACAAGCTAGTGGGTGCTCACAGAGTCTAGACTGATAGCTGGGGAACCTGCATGGGACTGAACTAGACCCTCTAAATGTGAGTGACAGTTATCTGTTGGGCTGGAGGGGGGACTGGCAGTGGAACCAGGAATTATCCGGATGCATGAACTGGGTTTTTGGAGCCAATTCCCTATGGTGGGATATCTTGCTCAGCCTTGATACAAGTGGGAGGGGCTTGGTCTTGCCTCATCTTGGTATGCCAGACTTTGTTGACTCCCCAAGGGAATCCTTACCTCCTCTGAGAATAGGATGGGGCAGGAAGGGGGGAGTTGGAGGGGCAGGAGAAAAGGAAAGAGAGATAACTGGGGTTGGCATGTAAAATGAAAAAATAAATAAATAAATAAATTGGAAATATAAGAAAAAATGTCTATTTTGTCATTTAAAGTCAAAATGTTTTTTTAAAACCAAAATCTATACTGCTAAGTATCTTTAAAAATAGAAGTGCGATTAATTTCTGGAATTACCAGGATGTCAGGCAGAAGTGTGTATAGAGTACAAGCAAGCTGAAGGAAGAAAAATGTTTCATCAGTCTCAGGTCACCAGCTCACAGCTAATTTCTACTGTGTTAAACACAGCATGACTCCTGGCAATAAGAACAACATGGTCTAGCTACTCAGTAATGCAATCTCCTTTACCTGGAAGGGATCATTTCAATTCTGGGAAACAGAGCAACACAGGTACATGTCCCTAGATCCAACTTCCCTTGCTAGCACAATCCCTGCCAATTATAATGACTCCCTAAGGAAACACAACCTGGTGTCTGTGTTTAAATTCTCTGGCAACAGTTCTATTAATTACTGCAACAATTATGATCTCGTTATCATTGTTAGTTGATGTTATCACCTTCTGTGTGTGACCAAAGTGGAAGAATATATTTTGATATGATTAAAAACTCATGGTTTTTGTTTTAGCATTATTTTTCCAACTTGCATGTTCTAGAAATGAACTATCACTGAGTGACAGTCCAACAACCTATGTTTGTTTCTTCACTTGTTTGAAATAAAATCATGCTTTATGGCTCAGGATAAACTTGAACTGTCTGTGTAACCCAGGATAACCTCAAACTTACAATCTTCCCATAGAAATTGGATTCTAGAATTAAAGACATGCACCACCACACCTGGTTCATGTTTCTTTAATATCTACACTCTCAGACAATAACTTCTGAAACATATTCTATAGAAGACCATTCCTAAAAAGGAAATTCTCTGAGATCCAAGACAGTCTCTACAGTACTGCCCTAAATATCTATATTCATTTGTAACCATTTCAGAATGCAACTATTTTTCTATTAAACTAGAGCAAAGAATTACTCAGGCAAGATGAAAATATTTTCTCTCTCAAATTTTTAAGAAGACTAAATCTTAACTCCCATTTAAAGCATATGTTAACATACATATAATTAAAACTGAGTTTCTTCTCTGATACTTCAATATACCAAATATCTTACGCTTAGTTTTGCTAAAAATGTATTTCCGTAGTTGTATTTCTTTCTTCACTTGTATATTCTCTTATACTACAAAGAAAATGCCCAATATATGCTTGAGAAATTGTAAGAATATTGATCCATGCTGCTGCAGGGCAATGAATATTAAATTCAAGCAACCATCTCTTGATTGTCCTTGGCAGAGCAGGTCTTGGAAATCAAGGAGCCATGTCCACGATTGCTGCAAACCCGAGTGAGCTGCAGTTTACTCTGTGTTCCATTTCTCCTTTCTTCCTCTTCAATTTTCTCTTCCTCCCTTATCCTTATACTAAAACAACCCAACTTCAGACAACTGTCATATGTAAGCTGGTATCTGCTGCTGAGTCTCAGAAGATCCATTTTCAATGACTAAGAGTTAAGTAATCACATGTTTAGAGACAGTTGAGCCTTAAGTCTAGAAACTGAATAAGGGAATAATTTCAAATTACTATGTGTGTATTCATATGTACTTGCCTGTGTGTTTGTTTATGTGAGATAAATAGTATGAGCTATTGTGTTTTTCTCTCTCTGCCTTTCTCTCTCCCTCCCTGTGTGTGTGTGTGTGCGTGCACATGTGTGTTTGTGTGTGTGTGCATACCCACATGCAAGGTAGATAAGTACCTTACCATTGAGCCTTCTTTTCAGTTTAATTCTGAGATAGAGTCTTAGAAATTTCCCAGTCTAACTTTAAGTTCACTCCGCAGTTCAGGCAGTCATGATTGCCTTGCCCTAGTACTGAGTAGCTATGGATGGATATAATTACATATAAACATATTTATACAGAGAGATAGATTATAGATGATAGATAGATAGATAGGTAGATAGATAAATAGATGGATGGATGGATAGATGATAGATAGATAGATAGATAGATAGATAGATAGATAGATAGATAGATAGATAGATAGATAGATAGATGCATAGGTAGATAGATGGATGGATAGATAGATAGATAGATAGATAGATAGATAGATAGATAGATAGATAGATAGATAGATAGATAGATGCATGCATGGATGGATGGATGGATGGATGGATGGATGAACGGACAGACAGATGGACAGAGAGAGAGAGAGATAAGATAGACAGACGGAAATTTGAAGTTTAATATTGATTAACAACTTGACAGGAACTAGAATACCCTCTAGACATATCTGATTTTGAGGAAGGCCTGTGAGGGATTTTCTTCATTACATTTACTGAAATAGAAAGGCTCACCCTGGTTGCGGTGATTATATAATATAGGAAGATCCCACAGAAAACTCTTGCTTTGCTTGTTTGTCTTTGTATCTCACTGACAGTTTACGTATGTGTTGGAGAATTCATCTCTTCTACGGCTGCCATTATATTGCTGCTGCTACCCTTCACTGACACTGGAACCCTGGACTAAAGACCACTAGCTCTTCAGGAATTCTCTGCAACAGACCAAAGGTACTGAGGCGTGGGACCCTCTGCAGTGACCAACTACCAAATCTCAGTCTCTTCAGTGTGAAAAGAACCATTATTGGAGTGTGTGTTGTCCTTTTTCCTTAGCTAGCTCTTAGTTTACAATGATTTTAGGAGATTTAATCTCACACAGGATTTCTTAGGTCCTAGAAACAATGTTCATTTTGACTTATTTCCATACTTTTTATCAACAAATGAGAATGATATGAGGAAAATATGATGAGAATCAAATTTATCCTGATCCAAATAACAATCTCATATTGTAAACAAAGAGACAGATGACTCATAGATGGGGTCCTATGCTGTTAACACTGTTTTATTTCAAGAGGCATAAGTGGAATCAAGTTAGAATTTGCAGTAGATCTTGAGTACAAAGATGTTTGAACATCACTCATCTGCAGAAACTCTTACTTGATATAACCCCAGCCTCTTAAAAAGGAGCATACTACAGTCTACTTCTTATTTATCCATGGTACTATAAAATAATGGAACCCGAATAATAGACTAAATTCATACTACAGGTTATATCTTATTTATCCATGACACTGTAAAATAATGGAGCCCAAATAATACATTAAACTTCCAAGACCCAGTACACTAGATTTCAGAACTTACTGCTTTGTTTTTTATAATCTATTGTTTTATTTATATATAGACATATAACATTTAATTCAAAATCAGCTCCAATAATTTCCTTCAGTTCATCTCTAGTACATTGATCTTATTTTGGTATCACAAAATTTGAAACATAATTTTCTGCCTGTCACAATAAAAGATGATCAGAAAATGTTTTTCCCCAATATATATCCTGCCAGAATCAAAGGATAGAAAAAATCCAAGTGTGTAATTTATACTAAAGAAAAAGTCATAATATACTGCCACTTGTATAGGAACTTGATTTGGGACCACATGTTAGAAGATCAGTTACAACAACATGAGATGCGAAGATCATAACTGCTGGAAAAGATAATTGGTACTTTTGATCTTCTCTTCTTTAAATTATATTAAAAGTTGACTGGTAATATTAATTTCATTAGATATTATTCCAATAAATGAGATTGCTAATTTCTATTTTTTGAGTGGATTTTCATTAATGTATCAATTTTGACATGAGAAAAATCACCATGGTCTTTTATATAAGTACTTTGTTCTTGAATTATCAAATCCAATTTTTAAGAATTGAAATACTTAATGAAAACCATTAATGATTAAGATTTAAGAAAGTACTAGTGTTCTATAAATACGTATTTATAAAATAATCTTATCATAAAGAACTACTACTCATATACTCTAGACAAGAAGAACATTATATCAAGAAGGAGAGAGGAGGGAGGAAAGATAGAAGGGGTGGGAGGGAAGGAGAAAGGGAGGGATGGAGAGAGAAATAGAGACAAAGAGACAGATTTATCTATAATTTGAAAGCAGAAGAACAAGAATCACATGGCCAATCCTAGCCTGAGCTGTACAATGAAACTTCTAAAGAAAGAAAGGAAAAAGAAGGAAGAAAAAGGAAAAAATAATGAGTATGAAGTGACTGTCTTAGAGTTTCTTTTGCTGTCACAAAACATCATGATCAAAAAGCAAGTTGAGAAGGAAAGGGTTTATGTGGCTTAGACTTCCATATTGTTGTTTAGCATCAAAGGAAGTCAGGACAGGAACTCAAATAGAACAAGAACCTTAGAGGCAGGAGCTTATGCAGAGGCCAGGAAGGGGTGCTGCTTACTGCCTTACTCCAGCTGACTTTTTTATAGAACTCAGGACCCAGAGACGGCACTGCCCACAATGACCTGGCCTCCCCGCATCAGTCACTAATTAAGAAAATGCCTTACAGTTGGTTTATAGGGAAGCATTTTCTCTAGGTTCCTTCCTTTCAGATTACTATAGCTTGTGTGTCAAGTTGACATAAGATTAGCAAGCACAGTGACTTTTCTTACAAAATAAATTTTAAATTTTAAACATGTATGTATGCATAACTAAAATAGTAAAAGTAATGGCTAAAATATATAAAAAAAGTCAGTAAAATTAAACAAAAGGTTAAAAAGAGAGGTAAAAAAAATTTAGATAATTACATTGTAAAGATAGCCAAACTATGTTTCTCATAAGAACACAAAGAAAAAGAAGAAAGAAAAAAGAAGCACTTATGGGGAGTTCATTAAATTCTTTGCTGAGCAGTGTGTGAATTACTGTCACAAGGTAGGATCAGAGTGGAGTTGAAGCTGAAGAGAGTCTGTGACAATTTTCTTGTCTTTTGAGATCTCTGAGAGCATAGTTCACCTGAATTAATTGAATGAAGTGTACATTTTCGAAGGAAAGAAAAGAAGTAATTCCTGCTAGCATTCAAGGGATTAAAGTAAGCCTAGCCCAAAACCTCCAGAGAACCAATTATTGGTTTCTAGATTTAAACATTCTGTGTGAAACATTTTCATCAAAGAATATAAATGTCGACATTGAAAATGACTTTTTCCTCCTGTTATTGTTCAAATTCAGTACCTTGCCTGACCCAGTGTCCATGATGAAGTGTGTGCTGTAATACGTGACAACATTTGTGACATCCAGAGAGCAGCTCTGGCCAGTCAATGGTCATTGTGGCTTCTTCATCTTCTCGTGCATTAGCAGGTCGTTCAAAAAGGGAAATCGTGGCTGCTGTGAAAGCGATCCCGTGAACCTTGCATCATTGAAAGAGAAACAAACATAAGCCATGTAAGAGCTAGTCAATAGTTCTATGTACTTTAAGATTAACAAGGACCAGGATCGTGAGTTAGAAAGATTCTTATCCAATATTACTTAACGCCTATAAGCTGTGACAGTAGAACCATTACACACTTGGTAAAGTGGTTTTCTAAGCACTGCTTTCTTTTTCAAAAAGGATTTGACATTGAAAACGGTAAGAATGGAAACTTTCACAATCATAAAAGAGAATTGATTGTCCAAACCTCTTCAGTGTATGGCTCACTCCAGTACTATTGAGTAAGTAATGATGTCTCTCATCTAAACTGCACTTTGATAGGAGAAGGAATGACTGCATCCATTGTCACAGGCTCAGTGTCACCATCTTATGCCTCTATTCCTCTGCTATGTGATACTAAAAATGAACACTCTATTGGCTGTATGATAATGAAATCCTCCAAATCAAAACAATTATCTTATAATGTCCATAGGAAGTTAGTTCAGACATTTAATAGTCAATATTTATTTCCATGGGGGAACCAATGAATTAATTATTTTATAACATCAATTTTGTAAGTGTTTTAAACTAGAAAAAATATGGCTACAAACAGACCAGAAGATCATATAAGGGTCTGTATTTTATCACTAAAAGGTGGAAGTGCAGTATCATCTCATCTCTCACATTTCTGATGGGGATACCCTCATAATTTGTAACATAGAAAGTCATACTCTGGGGTGTTTTAATTTCTACTTTTCACTACAATTTGAGGATTAAATCCTGATTGTGTGTTCTTATCTTTCTTTCCCTCACTTACCTTTCCAGTTATATCCCCAAAAGAAAGGATGGATTCTTTGGGATCAAGAGGATCAAACCAATAATCCATGCAGATGGGAGTTCCTTTCAGGCCTTGGAGTTTGTATTGACAAGGAAATTCTTCTTTAGACAGTAGATCATAGAAACAAATCTCTTTGCTTGTAAAGGCCACTGCTATCTATAGTGCCCAAGTTAAAAAAAAATCAAAGGATATTTATGGTGGATTTAGTGAAATTGATATACAAAACAGGCATGCAAATCTAATTTCTAAGTGAGATATAGTTCTCTAAGTGTCATTACAATGTTATGGAAGTATGCATAGGACAAAGGTATTCAAGTCTATCATTGGACTTTAGCCAAAAATCAAACCAAAACAAAATATTTTAATCATGAAAGGCATCCAGGCACCCTTTTTTTTTCTTATTTCAACCATACAGTCACCAGCATTCTCCATCCCTAAGAATGATGACTATTAATCATATTCAAAATGAAAAAGAGAAAAATATATGAGTCATTCATTATCTGTGATGTTATTTTAAGACACTCAAGATAAAGGCTTTGGAAAGCAAATACTTCTGTTCACATTACCTCCAGGTTTGATGAGAGTCACTAAGATGAATGTGGCTCTCTGTCACTGCTGGTATTGCACTTGGTATTGACCAGAGGCTCTCCCCCCAAATTTTCTCATCTTTATCATAAGTAGTGAGTGTATTTATAAAGATTTTGTACCTTGTTAACGTTTTCCAGAGAAACCAAACTTGTCACCCAGAGGTGTTTGAGTTTGCTAGCATCTGAAGTGATAGGAAGTGCTTCTTGCAACTTTAAGTTCTCTCCCCAGACTCCTAGTAAGCCTTCCTTGCTGATAGTCAAATAACGGCTTGAAGTTTTTAAGAAAACTACTTTCTGAATGGTATCCTTGTGTTTCCCTTGGAGAAACTCAAGGTCCTTCCATTGAGGAACTACTGTTGCCTTTGCTCGTTCTTCTCTCTCATAAAGTGATAGCAGTATAAATGAAGTCAGTTTGTCCCAGTCAATGAAGCCATCCCGAGCCACATCCACTTTGTTAAAGAGTTCTCCAAATTCTTGCTGTGTGCCCCAGCCCAAAGTCTCTGGCATCTTCTGTATGAATTCTTCCATGGACATACATATGGTTTGTCTTGGATCTTGGGACTAGAGATGGGAACAGAAAAGTAAAACATCACAGGGAAGAGCATTGTGCTGTATCAAGGTTAAATTTCGTCAGCAATTTCTGCAGCATGAGAAGAAAAGCATCTCCTTGTTATCGGGGTTTTCTGTCCTGCCCAGTTCCAGCAGTTGTTAAGTACCAAAGAAATCACACAGAGGTCTACAATAATCATAAACTGATTGGCCCATTAGCTCAGGCTTCTTATTAACTCATTTAACTTATATTAGCCCATTATTCTTATCTGTGTTAAGCACATGGCTCAGTACCTTTTTCAGCAGCATAATCACATCTTGCTTCTTCTGTGTCTGGACAGGACTGCAGAGAGAGCTTCCCTCTTTCCAGAATTCCTCTGTTCTCATTGACCTGCCTCTACCTCCTGTCTGGTTGTCCCGCCTATACTTCCTGCCTGGCTACTGGCCAATCAGTGTTTATTTAAAACATAATTGGCAGAATATAGACAATTGTCCTACACCATCTCCTGTTTAAGAATGATACTATGCTCACATAGATTTTGGCAGGAGAGACAAATAATTTATAGTGCTAGAAACTGCATCCTCAATTACAGTGTTGAGGCAGGATAGTTGGAGAATATGTGTTGATGGAAGTAGAAATTGCAGAGATGTGAGATATTAACCATAAACCTGGTAAAGGCAAGAAATTAATTCAGAGGGAAAAGCAATCCTAATAACAGTTTTGCCAGCCCAGTAAATCTCATTTCGGACTTTTGACCTGGTGTGGGAGAACTGTCTGTATTCTGTCAATCATGTTTTAAATAAATGCTGATTGGCCAGGCAGGAAGTATAGG
>JAQHUG010000337.1:1406563-1423781 GCA_028555095.1 Dicrostonyx torquatus | reverse complement strand
TATTTTTCATCTAGCGCTGGTGACCCAGCCTTGGTTCTTGAATGCTGGGACCATTTGGACTCCTGGCTTCCAGCTGCTCTTCCCTGCTAGAGATTTTACCTCTGATTTAAGTTACTGAAAGCTCTGCTTCACGAGCACGTGTTGCATTGCCTTAAGGATCAGAGGATAAGGTTTTCACCTGTTGGCCCACCTGACTGTTGGGTATTTAAGCCTCCATGGTGCTAATGAAAAAGGGACTTCTTACCAGGGACTACAGGTCCGTGTCTCTGTCTCTCTCTCTCTCTCTGTCTCTGTGTGTGTCTTTGTGTGTTTCAACCTCCAGCTCCTAGCTAGCCCCAAGCAGCTTGGTAAATGTATGGTAGCGCACCGAGTGCAGACAGACAGGCGTTTGGGCGCAGCACTTGAACATGTCATGCAAATACTCTCCTCCCCAGAGTACTCCCCCAGTCTCTGTTTTCCATTTAACCTCTGTCTGTTTTCACGGATCTGGATCTTAACTAATGCCTGATAGTTCTTCAGTCTCAAATAAGCAGTCTTTACCAAAAACATAACAAACCAACAAAACATAATATAAGATAAATGAATTCTGTCACAGAGCCTGACGTTTCTGAGACTAAGTGTTCCATGAACGGACCTCATGCGCCGCTCTTTACTGTACTCTGCTGCAGGCATGTCAGGGAGCTACTCCCTCTGTGGTGAGATGGGTTCCAACGAAGCCTCTTTGCATTGGCCCTTCTCTGTGCCTGAGGACCAGCCTCGGCTGTGCACCTGCCATCAGGTGTGGTTTCATCGTCTCTGCTGAGTGTGTGAAAGATGAACGTCTTGACTTTTCCTGCACAGTTTAAAAGGAAAACTATCATAGATTCCCAAGGATTGCAAGAGCTTGGAACCGCATGTGTTTTTGTTTTTTTTTTTTTTTCCCTTTCGGGTCCATTCACTCACTCTTGCTCTTGTTTCTTCATCTTGAAATTTCAAAATAAATGGTCAGCCTTTTGAAGATTCAGTGTCACACGAGCAAGCGTTCAAACTTCCCTTGGAGGTTGAAGAGTGGTTTGGGTTCACCCGAGACTGATGTGTTCCAAATGATGCCCAGCCCCAACTCTGGAGCACTTTCTCAGACACACCTATTTTCTAACTCCTTATCTCTCATAGACCCCAGCGTTCCTATCCTTTGTGTTCTCAGCATCAAAACAAAACTGCCACATTTCTCTTCATTCTGGAGCCAGAGCTGTCATAATCCACTGTTATATTTGCTTGATTGTCCTCAAGCTGTCACAATGTTTGCAGTGACTATCAAAACATGCCAAATTTATCTGGGGCAGTGGGCACGAGACACATTGAAATCTTCCAGACAAATGGATTAGATGAATAGCAAATACACAAAGATTAGAAGAATGAAATGAAGGATGTTCAGTATTACTAAATATGATAGATTTTGTTACACAGAAATAATTGGTATTTACATAGGTAGAATCTGAATTGTTATACAAAGCAGTGCCAAGAAGATTTTCCACAGCAAATGTCTTTTTAAATTTCATTTTATTTTTAGTTCTCTCTCTCCCTACCCCCCCTCTCTCTCTGTGTGTGTGTGTGTGTGTGTGTGTGTGTGTGTGTCTGTACACCCACGGAGGCCAGAGGCATCAATATTTCTGGAGCTAGAGTCACAGTAGGATATGAGCTGCCTGACATGGACCTGAACTCAAGTTCTCTGATAGAACTTTACAAAGCACTCTTGACTATTGAGTCACCTCTCCAGCTACCACATCTGGATATCACTTTGTGATTGGTGAAGGTCAAAATAGGTGCCAATTATAGTTCAGTATAATTGCTAGATTTCATGTTTTATTAGCTTTAAGACTGAATTCCAAAGCATTATATGTCTGCTTCCAATTAATAGAGACATTTCAAGCACCCCCGTAAGAGCTCATGGAGGACTGAGGTCACATCTTAGAAGCGTACTGAAGCAGAAAGTATGCAAGTTTATGTTTGTCTAAATTCCACAGCACCGAATGACAGTATTCCTACCTGTATTGGAAACTTAAATTTCACTTTGAAGTATGCTATTCGTTATATATATAGTTGCAGAATTACAAATTAATTAGCTAAGATAAGGAGAGGGAAAATATTCAGTTGTGGTTATCATATGTTTTATTTTCTACATAGAATGAGAACAAAATCCTCACTTTGTTTTGACTGGCATTCTCCAGAAGAGAACAAGAGGCCTGGGAAGTGGGTCCCTTGTCTTAGGATTGCAGACCAACACAGTGTCCATATTGGGTTTGAAAAGGGCTGTGTCACTCAGAGGGTGGCAGTGGGCTGTGTCACTTAGAGGGCGGCAGGAAGAAATCTTCACGAACTGGACACATCTATCTGCATTTTCCTCCTTCTATTTTCTTAATGATTGCAAGGGCAGTTATTTACCAGGGGATTAATTTAATCATCTGACTTTCCCTATTCATATGCATTATGAATGTATTAATGTCTAAGAAAAATGTGCAATGATACATTGTACTCTTTGATAGTGATGATACTTTTGTGTATCAAATTCAAATTAATTGTTAGTTCTTGTCCCAGAGAACTGGAAGATAATGCTGCAGGGACTTGATGTTAAGGCTGAGCGCCTGACCATTTTCAAGTCCCTGCTTTGACTATTAAATAAATTGAAACATGTGTGTGTGTGTGTGTGTATGTGTGTGCACAGATAAACATGCACGCATGCA
The DNA here is from genome assembly GCA_028555095.1 of Dicrostonyx torquatus. Lineage (NCBI taxonomy): Eukaryota > Metazoa > Chordata > Mammalia > Rodentia > Cricetidae > Dicrostonyx > Dicrostonyx torquatus. The sequence continues at coordinate 1,421,061 of JAQHUG010000337.1, read as the reverse complement.
AATGTGTGGAATCCACCAATCAATCTCAAGCATCATTCTTCTGGGAACAACCTCCATGTATTTTGAGATGGGGGCTCTCACTGGAAATGACTGACCCGCCGACTATGCCAGATGGATGGCCAGTGAGGCCCAGAGAACTCCTTGTTTCCACGTCCCCAGCACTGAGATTATAAGTGAGCACCTGTACAGCCAGGTTGTCACATGGGGGCTAGGTATCAAATTCGGGTCTTTATACTTAGGCTACTGATACTCTGTTTACTGAGCTATCTCTCAGGCATGCTATTCCAGTATTTTCAACCAAAAGCATATGTTTCATACAATTGTCCCTTGTGAACAGCCCACATCCTCTGGTCAGTCAGATAAACACTTACCTCAAAGACCTGTTGCATCTTCACAAAATCCTCCACACGGAGCTGGTTTTCAAGGAGGCCGTAGTCTCCACTCACAGTAACGTCCTCTGTCTCCTTGAGGTATGTTGGCTCAGGCTGTGGCTCCACATTTAACTCGAGCACAGGATCAGGGTAACTCCTAACAACGTCATCCTTTCTCAGCATCCTTAAACTCTGCGTTGGTTTCTTTTGTTGCTCTTGGTTCCTTCAATAGGCTCCTTTGGAAAGGAGCCCAACTTAGAAAAGAATTTAAAATGAAAGTTCCAACTACATAATTATGAAGCAAAATACTGGAACAAAAACATTTTTCCCTCACCCAGTGGCATGCGTGCCCTCGAAGTCCACCTTCCCAGCTAATGTGGAGTTGTTTGTTTCCTCTATCCTGGTGCTTGTGTGTTTCCTGGCAACCAACATCAAGCCAACTGACTTTCTCTTTCCCTCCTGTGCCTGACCAATGACTGACCTGAAGATTTTAGTGTTTAATGTCATTTTAAGTTATGTTTTAGAAGAATAATTCACCTTACTCCTTTTTAATTAAGGTACACCTTCTAATATTTAAAGACAACTTTGAAAAATATATTTTCTGTGAAGCCTGGCTATACGATTAGCCAAAGGAAAGAGAGCCTGACATTAAAGAACTTTATACTTTCCACTCACAAGGTATCTTATTTTTATTTAGTAAATGTCTGCTCCTTATAGTCACTTTGTCATAATCTTCATGTACACATTTGTAAGGATAACTCAGAAAAGGTTTCAACTCATTAAAAATGTAAAACGAAGGGAAACAAATAACATCACCTAAAATACAGTGACAGTTTTACACCATTGATATATCTACCTGTACCACCCCCAGGTCAGCTAATAAACAAGGAAAGGAGAAAAGAGGAGGGGAGGAAGTAATCGGTGGTTGTTTGGTAGTGTTCTGTTTTTTGGGTTTGTTTGTTTGGTGTTTTTGGTGTTGTTTGTTATTTTGCTCTTTTGCGGGTTGGGGGGGTAGTCGTCATGTTCCCTTTTCCAGAAACTACACTTGGAAATTTCTGTTCCTTCTTTTACTTGGACTCCAAACAACTTTACTAACATGATACTACTTGATAGAAGCATGTACCATCATTATTCCCATTTTATGAGCTGTGCAACAATGTGGAGAAGATGTGGACCACAGAAGAGGGGCTCTCATGCATCAATCCCTGTGACTCAGGTGGTCATTTTGCACCTTATTTTCATCCTGTTGAAATGAGAACCTGGAAGAAGGGATCCCCTGAGGTCTGATCCAGCTCCAAGGGTCTAGGAGCTCCACAGTGCATGGTGATGCTGACAGCCTCTCCCACAGCCCAGAGAAGACTCTCTGCAAGCATCCTATGACAGCTTACTAGAAGAAAAACAACACAATTTCACTCATGCATTTATCCATTCAATCACATATCTATTATATGTTCAAAAATCTATAAGCATTATTTGGACCTGGTGTCTGGTTTTGTGAGGCTTACAGTTTAATGGGGCAATTATCTGTCTAATTTGTCTTTCAAGACAAATCTAACATCTGGCAGCTTACAGTGCTATGTTCAGAAAGACTATGAATCCATAGGTGCAGAGGAAAGATGGTATTATAGATTATAAATAATGTATCATAGATGCAGAAGGGCAGATGGGAGAGCTTACAAGTTTATCTCTTATTTGCGTGTTTCTGCATGTTCATATTTGTGTGGGTTCACATTTATGTGTGCACATGTGGAAACAAAGGGCTATTTCAGGGTCCGACATCAACTGCCAGCCACCTTTTTTTTTTCTTTTGTTTTACTAAGTCAGAATCTCTCCCTGGTTTGGTCTTCTCAAACAGGGTTATCTAGCAGACCAGCATGACCTAGGGATCTTTCTGTTTCCTGGCTCCATCTATCCACTGCTGGGGTGACAAGACTGTGCCACCATGCCCAGTTCGTGTGTAGGTTCTTATTGTAATAAGGTGTGGGCTGTGTTCCCGGCTAAACAGAAAAAGGGGAAATGGTGTAGGAGGGTTCTTCTGTATTTGGGTTACTCTTATTAGTTGAATAAAGGACTACCTGGCCTATAGGAGAGGACTCAGCCCTTAGGTGGGTGGAGTAGACAGAACGGAAGTTCTGAGAAGAAAGGAAGTGTGGCAGACGCCATGATGCTCCAGCCCGAGATGGACGTAGATTAGAATCTTTCAATAAGTCACCACCTTGTGGTGACACACATACTATCAGGAATGGGTTAGTTTAAGATGTAAGAGTTAGCCAAGAAGAGGCTAACAATAATGGGCCAGGCAGTAATTTAATTAATACAATTTTCATGTGATTATTTCGGGCATGAGCTAGCTGGCAGCTGGGAGCCAGGAGGGACGGAACAAAAGGGCCTGCGCTCCTTCTCAGGTGCTGGGAACACAGCCCGTGCCTTATTACAACAGGATCTGAGGATCGAACCTGAGTCCTCAGGCTTGTAAAGAAAGCACTTGATGAATGGAATCATCCCCTCAGTCACAACACCTACCTTTCCTGGATTAGGTTCTCTTACAAATTATGAAAACTACAATCATGTATGCCACTAAGTTATCTCACATAGGTACAAAATTTGCCTTCCTACCAATTTATTGGATAAATTATTAGTGGTTTGTTTCAGTTAGATCAGTCCCATATTTTTGCAAAATGTTTTCTAGTGATATTCTATAAAGTTGGGCTTTGTTCAGTAACGTATACTAATAAGGGAGGGAATAGAAAAGGCATCTATAAAGCCACATCTGAAGAGGCAGGTGTCCCACTGATGATAATGCAAAATTCCCTGATTATTCTAAGACCATTAAGCTGCCTGGCCTACTTAGCTTCCATAAAGATGTATCTGTAAATGTTCTCATTAGTGAGACAGGAATATGTAATGAGCAACTAATTATGCTAGGAACTAATCAATTCACACAGTTATCTTTCTGGAAAATTATGGCAACAGAAATAATTCTTGATAATAAAGTCTTAATAGATCTAATGTTCATTATGGTCATATGGGTCATTTTCAGGTTACATTTCCATAGTCCTGTAAAATCCATAACCAAGCTCTTGATGGTTGAACTTGACCTCCTTTGCCATTTTCTGTGAAGCAATTACAATTCTATAAGGAAAATCAGGATAAAGTCTATGTGCGCAGCATTGATATAAAACTAAGGCAAAAGATTTATAAATTAATAATAGCTCACTTCTCTTTAGGGATATGCCATCCTCCATCAACACAGTAGAGCACCCAAGGGTCAAATGGGCCGACACACCCACCTGCCTTTGCTTCCTTAGCAATCTTGGGTCTTAAATGACTTTTTCCACTCAACAGATACCCCATCTATGGCTTTATCCCTTGCACTTCAGCCCATACCCAAATCCCTTTGCTTTTCCCTTCCCACAATTACTCAGCAGCGAGGTGAATTTCTGTTGCTCTCTCTTCCTTGCCCTTTGTTGCCCCTTTTTTGAACTGGAGTTACATCTGACTTTCTTTACTCTCACTTAGAATTCTCTTCCCGTCTCCTCATTGGAAACTGTACTAAGTCAAAGCTGCTGCTTCTCTGAGTCAGAAGAGGAGAGAGGTGTAACACCACTATCCTATTGTCTCATGAATGCCTTCCCAACATGGCCCCACTGACCAAACAATTAAAACCATCCTCTTGCCAGAGCCCATGGTGGCGTACAAGGTTAACTTCAGCATCTTTTTATCCCTGGGTAAAAATTAGTTTCTTCACTCCTTTTTTCGTCATCTTCCAGATACAATCAATTCTTCTGCCTATTATGCAAGCACAGTATTTTGTTTTATTTTTGTAATTTAGCCATAATTGTGCTTTTCTGTATCATAGCATATGTCTGTGTCATTCTTTCCTACTAAAGTAACACCTTGAGAACAAGACTTTACTTCAGGAATGCCTGTGGGCTTACGATGCCCTTCAAACAGCTGATCAACAGTTATACAGTAGCACAGGGATGAGAGCTAATTCTTGAACAGCATGAGCCAAAGCAAAACCACCTACACGTTACCAATCTGCAAGGGGTCCTGCAAACAGATAGCACTGAGTCATAAAAAGAGTCACAATCTGATTTAAAAAGACAATATTTGAGAGCCTGTCCTTTTGATGATTGGTCTTGGCTGCACATAGAGTCTGTCTTCTTGACAGAATTTAAAAACACACTTCCAGAAGGATTCGTAGCACATTCTCAGAAAGGATTAGCTGAAAGGGTAAGCCCAATGATATCCTTGCAAGATACTTAGTGTTTTATCTTTTCCCCATCCCAGTCCACGTAACCTCAAATACCCTGCCATACTAGTACCAGTGCTAAGAGCATTCTGTAGATATCACATTCTGTTCTCTTGCAAGCCCTGTGCTATGAGCAGCAGAACTGCCACCAGATTTTAGTGAAGAAACTGAGGCACACATAGATATGAGCCATATAACAAAAAACACCAGGACAGGATGAAATCCCAAACTAGACTTGTCCATGTACTTCGTCCTCTAAATCCCCAGAAAAAGTAACCTGTTAAAAGTTACAGCAAATTCCCTTCCAGTTTAGGAGCTAAGATGTACAAAAAGTAAGGAAACATGAAAGTAGATGCTGGACAATGCAGGGGAAGATGCATAGAATTCAGAGTCAGGTCACGCTCAAGTCTTAGCTCTTATTTTCAATCCTATAATCACGGGCAGGTTGAAGAAAATGCGGACAGTAATACTGTTTAACGCACAGAACCATTTTCTCAGCTTAAATGGAAAATTATAGTGAAAATTGAAATGTATACTCTAAACACACTATGCACCTAAGTTAACGACAGCAAAGAAAAGGCATCGTTCTGAAACCTTGCGGAGATGCGGTAGGATTTTGTAGAGGACTGGAACATTGCAATTGCACACCAGAATGAAACTAATTTATCCACATCAGGGCATGGCATGTCTACACTGAGATTCTGTAACTACTTTTATTGCTTCTAGGAAGGTCTAATGTCTAAAGCCATCCTGGAGAGATATGCCATATCAATATTTCAAGATTAGTCATGAAATTCAATGATGAGAGGTACGGGGGTGAAAGGAGTTAGAATTTTGTAAAATCATCTTCATCTTCAGCATTAGGCAGAGCTAATAGCCATTGCAGCAGTCTTTACTGAGATATAGTCTGCTTGATATACAGAAATAATTTTTAAAAGCTGATTCATTCTTTGGCAACATTATACATGCATATAATACAGTCCAGGCACATCCATCCCTCTAACCTCTCCTATCTCGCTCCCACCCCACCAGCCCCCACCATTCTCCAGCAAAACGCCCATCCCACTTTTATGTCTTTTCATTTTGTTTTTGCTTTTGCTCTGTAAGCTATTGGATTTCACCGAGGTCTCTCGCATGGCATTTACGTGAAACCATCCACTGGAGCATGCGTCACTAACTCACCCGTAGCTATGGCGCTGAAGACAATGATTTTCCTCTTCTGCAGCAGCCCTGGATCGCTGGTAGTTTCCTTAGGTGGGATGTAGCCCCATAAGCCTTTCCCCATCAAGTGTTTCCTGGCTCAGTCTTATACAAGGTCTATGCAGGCAAGCACAGCTGCGGGAAGTTAGTGAGCACCCAGGCCAGGCCATACCAGTAAGACAGTTGTTCATAGACCTTTCCCTGGGATTTGGCTCTTACATTCTTTTTGCCCTGTTTAAAATTTTTAATAATAAGATATTTGGTATAACTATAGTGAAATTGAGTGTAACCCTGTTGGACTCCTAGAATACACAAATCACCCAAATCGGATACTCTTTCATATTTATAATTACAAATTTCATTCTATAAAAGAAGTGTGTTCTAATTCCATATGGACTCACTATATTGAGTAGACTTAAGTGAAAACATACTGAAATAGAAATGATACATTATATAAATATGGACAGATAGAGAAACATAAACACACACCATACACAAGCATACACACACACAAACAGAAAGGTTATTTGCTGCATGAAAAATTTAATATAAAAATGTTACAGAAAAAGCAGTAGATTGCCATTAAATATACCCTTTAAATCTATTTCATATCCTTTGTTTCAGGTCCTTTGTTTTCTGTTTGCTTCTTTTCCTCTCCACTTACTATAAAAACAAAGAAGAGAGAAAAATCATATCAGCTCATACTGATGTGAAAAATGCAACCATTTCACCTTTGTTTATGGCAAGAAATCTTGTGTAAGAGAGAAGAGAAGAAGGGGGTAATAAAAATAGAATTCAAAACTTGTATTAAAAAAAGTCAAAGTTCTGAAGCAAACTGCACTTTAAAAGATTGAAAGTTACAGTCCCAGGAGGGGAAAACCACCACAATAAATACTTCCCCCAGAACATGGTACTGCTGAACACAGTGCTTCTAATTAAATGCCCAGGACACCAGGGCTCTATTTCTTCACAGCCGGAAGAGCAACTGTAAAATTAATATTGGAAACCCACCTGAAAACAAATTGTTGGGGGTGTACCCAGAGAAGTCATCTTCAGAAATGCAGGCGGTGCTTTACATTCACTGCTTCAGCCAAATGCTGCCACAGAAATGCATCTCAATTATTCAATGCATTTTAGCTGTCTACTTTTCAAGATAAACTCTTCACACTGTCTGAGAAAATATGAGATTCTTTGTGTGTGCGGGGGGGAACCTTCAAAACACAATCCAGAGTTAGGTAGGCACAGGAGCCAAAGAGAGGAGTGCTAGTGACATTGTCATCTCCACTGTAGATGGGGGTGGGCAGTTATCTCTGCAGGAAATGCATTCATGTATTGATAAAATTTAGCAGGGAGATATGTGCGTTATAGACTTACCAAGGGCAATATTAAATTTAGGAAGATAAGGTAACTCTTTACTTAAGCAAAAAATACACAAATCTGACAGTAACCAACGACAGGATCCTAAGATCCTTAATTGCTTAAAATTTCTAGCATCAGAATCTTCTTGTTCAAAATAAAAGAATTAAATCACAGGATCACTAAGAATCCTACAACACTTACATTATAAATCTTGGAGGAGGAATCACAAGAATGTAATAAGCTCTGTCTCATAAGAAAAGCTGCTATGTTCCATGCAATGGCATTGCACGCACCCCTGAAGCATAAGGCACCAGCACCAGGGCTTTTTAAAGATGGTGAATGAGATCACAACATACACCAAGCATGAATCTGCCACTCAAGCATCTGCTATCTCAGCCACACTATCTGCTCCTGGTGTTGGAAGAATAGTGGGATTTTAGCACTTGCTTGTATGTAGAAAATGGATTCTCTCAGAGGAATGCAATTTGCAAGCATTTGATTATTTGATTATCATCAGCCACTCACTTCCTCATGCATTGACTGAACATTCATTAGGATAAGCTGACCTTTGTTTTCATGAGAGGTACAGTCTACCAAGTGAGATAAGCTGGGAATTGCTGTACATTTTTACAAGAACACAGTGAGGTTCTGTCCAAGGAGGAGTACACAGGGGCTCTTAGCCTACAGCTGCAAGGTTAGGAAAGGAAGATACATTGGGTGAATTTTCCTTATGGCAGCACTCAAATGATGATTCGGTAATTAGATCAAAACTAGAAGAAAGAAGGTTAAGCTTAGGAAATGTTCTTTTCTATGTTATCGAGATAACAGTTTTCATGATATATTCCTGGGGGCAAAAGTGATGACCTTTAGGTGACCCTTTAGAATCAAGATGAAGGCCAGGTGGCAAAGTGAAAAAGACCAACTAGGGAGGTAACCTGGCCCGGAATTACATGAACTGTTCTGTCTGTGAGTACTCACTGAGGTAACACTGTGACTCCTGAAGTTTTCAGCTTCGGAATGTCACATGATGCTTAGCATTTGAAAGACTGAACTGGCCATTCCTTTCCCAGGAGTTCAAGCCTGGGTAGATTTATAAATGACTGAGGCAGTTTTGAAAGGGCCAGTCTTTTGTCTTGTTGACTGTGTCCTTTGCTTTACAGAAGCTTTTCAGTTTCAGGAGGTCCCATTTATTAATTGTTTCTCTCAGTGTCTGTGCTGCTAGGGTTATATTTAGGAAGTGGTCTCCTGTTCAAGTGTACTTTCCACTTTTTCTTCTAAGAGTTTCAGTGTGGCTGGCTTTATGTTGAGGTCTTTGATCCATTTGGACTTGAGTTTTGTGCATGGTGATAGATATGGGTCTATTTTCATTCTTCTACATGTTGATATCCAGTTATGCCAGCACCACTTGTTAAATATGCTTTCTTTTTTTCCATTTGATATATTTTACTTCTTTATCAAATATCAGGTGTTCAAAGGTGTGTGGATTAATATCCGGGTCTTCTATTTGGTTCCATTGGTCCACCTGTCTGTTCTTACGCCAACACCAGGCTGTTTTTAGCCTGTAGCTCTGTAGTAGAGTTTGAAGTCGGGGATTGTGATGCCACCAGAAGTTCTCTTAGTGTACAGGATTGTTTTGGCTATCCTGGGTTTTTTGCTTTTTCATATAAAGCTGAGTATTGTTCTTTTGAGTACTGTCTGTGAAGAATTTTACAACAGCCTACAGAATGGACAAATATCTTCACTAACACCACATCAGACAGAGGTCTGATCTCCAAAATATACAAAGAACTCAAAATATTGGTCACCTGAAGAACACATAATCCAGTAAAAAAAAAAAAAGTAAGAAAGAAAAGAAAAGAACAGACCTACACAGAAAACTCTCAACAGAGAAATCTAAAAGGACTGAAAGACACTTAAGGAAATGTTCAACATTCTTAGTCATCAGAGAAATGCAAATCAAAACAACTCTGACATTCCATCTTCCACCTGTAAGAATGGCCAAGATCAAAAACACTGATGACAACCTATGCTGGAGAGGGTGTGGGGAAAAGGGAACACTTCTGCATTGCTGGTGAGAATGCAAGCTGGTACAGCCCCTTTGGATGTCAGTGTGGTGATTTCTCAAAAAATTAGGAAACAATCTTCCTCAAGACCTATTAATACCACTTTTGGGTATATATCCAAAGGATGCTAAATCATGCCACAAGGACATGTGTTCAACTATGTTCATAGCAGCTTTGTTTGTCATATCCAGAACCTGGAAGCAACCTAAATGCCATTCGACCAAAGAACGGATAAGGAAAATGTGGTACATTTACACAATAGAGTACTACACCGCAGAAAAAAAAAATAACGACAGCTTGAATTTGCAGGCAAATGGATGGAGCTAGAAAATATTATTTTGAGTGAGGTGACCTAGACACAGAAAGACAATTATCACATGTATTCACTCATAGGTGGTTTTTCACATAAAGCAAAGAAAACCAGTCTACAAACTACAATCCCAGATAACATAGACAACAGTGAGGATATGGTGCAGGAGAATTGTCTATATTCTGTCAATCATGTTTTAAATAAACGCTGGTTGGCCAGGCAGGAAGTATAGGCAGGAAAACCAGACAGGAAGTAGAGGAGAGAACAGGAGAATTTGGGAAGCAGGAAGCTTCCCTGGCATTCCTGCACAGACCACCAAGGAAGCAGGATGTGTCCCTGTCCCAGCTGAGAAAAGGTACCGGCCATGTGCCTGGCATGAATGGGAACAATGGGTTAATATAAATTATTGGAGCTGGTAGGAAGACTGAGCTAATGGGCCAATCAGTTAATAACCTAATGTAGACTCTCTATGTGATTTTCTTTTGGGCTTGCCAGCTGCGGGGTACTGGGCGGGACAGAAACCCTAACAAGCAGGCCCCTCATGTTACAAGTATACTAAGAGAGACTTACATAGATCTAATCTACATGGGAAGTAGAAAGTAGAAAAAGGTAGGATCTCCTGAGTAAATTGGGAGCATGGGGACCATGGAAGAAGGTTGAAGGGGGGAGAGGACAGGCTGGGAGAGGAACAGAGAAAAATGTAAAGCTCAATAAAAAATCAATTAAAAATGTAAAAAAGAGAAAAGGCCAATGTTTAACCCCATCCTAGAAAAATTATATAAAATCTAGCTCTCCAGGTGGAATTCGGACATGAGTAATGTTTGAAGCACCTTACATGCTTCTAGAGACTACTAGACTGAAGGGAAGCTGAACTGATAGTAAGGAGTAAAAAAGAAGAACAGAAGAATGAAGCAGACACTATTACCTTAGCCTAACCACTCTACCATGCAAACCTCAAGGACCAGGTACATTCTTTTATAGGCAGGCACTGTATCTCAGAGCTGCACTCCTTGTTTTGGTTTCTGTGAGCATTTTATTAGAGGAAAGTATTGAGTTAGGAAATTATTATTTTACAACAGCCTCTAGTAATAATTGAACCAGGAGAGGATGATTATCAACGTACAACAACGTTTTCTCAGGAAATAAAGTATTTGCGTCATCTCAAAGCAGCTCCCCAACAGACTATTTACAATTACAGCAGAAGCAGTGTGTTGCACTACCAGGAATAACCAAAGCCAACACCACCAATGATGAGGTAAACTGATATTATATGCATTCTAACGTACATAATGATACACGTGGTGGTACCTAACATCACACCCTCATTAACTGTGGTAACACTTAACTGAGAAGGGGAAAATATAAGGGTTGCAGCTGGGAAGGAGTGCTGCAAAACAATGTCTTTTGGATATGATAGGACCACTGAATTCATGAGGTCACAATATATAATATATAAGATCTGAACAAGCCATTCCAAGTTCCAGCATATATGGGGAGGGGCTCACAAAACCCTACCCCTAGCTGAGGGTCTTTGACAGCTGAAGGTTTCCAAGGTAGGAAAGAGTCCATTCTCCAGGGAAGTGGCCCCTGCTGGTTTGTTCAAACTCCAGTGGGTGGTTCTAGAGCCATCCACATAATGATCTACTGAACAAATTTAATGGTTTATGAAAAATATAACTGAACTTTGATATGGTGTGGTAGGAGGAAGGCCTTGGAGGTGTTGAAAGGGAGGTGGGTGATAGACAACATCAAACTCCATTGTTTATGTGTAGGAAATGATCAAGATAATAAAAATATATGTAACGGAATCTAAGCATGAACTGATAAACTGACAGGTGGAACTCTATAAAACACTGTCTGTTTTTAAAAAAAGTCGGTGATACAAAAACTTAAAGAAAGCTTAATACTGAAGACATATAGCTGGTAATCCCAGTTTGGGAGTCTGGATTGACTGCTTTGAAGGCATGGAGAGGACTAAGCTAAGAATGGGAAACACACGCACACACACACACACACACACACACGTATTGTACTGTTTTAGAATAAAGGTCATGATACTTAAAATAATTTCAGCAAATGCAATAGTAATGGCAAAATATTAATAATTCACACATATGTATACTATTAGACTATTCTGTTTTTACACAATTTTTTTCTAGAGCTTTACATTTTTTAATTAATAAAGTAGAGGAGAGATTGAACTTTAAGGATATGGCCCATAGCCATTGCAGCATCAATGGACATCTAGCTGAGAGGGGGGAGGGCAACGTCACTGAAGAAGCTGTTAGTTCTTCTCACTCTGGTTTTCATATCTGGGATGCCCAGAATGCCTTCTGCCCCTGCCTAGGAGTCCTCGACTGTGTGGTCACTCTCTGTGTCTAGTTTGTTCCTCAGCACAATCCGCATTGTATTAACACTGGTTATTCATTTCCTCATAAATATGGCGACAGTGGAGTAATGGTGCTTGACCCACATCAGTCCTGTAACCAAATCCCATACTCTTAAATCCAGGACGCATAAGCTCCTCCAGAATCTGTGGTGAGAAGGATTTTATAGAAGCTCAAATGTCTAAGCATCTCTGAGGTTTGAAGAATGGATATTGAGGTGCAGATCAGCCTTTTCCTCTCAACGCTCTGAGAACGGTTTGACTTCACTACCTGACATTTGTTTTATTTTCTCTAACCTGATAATAGGAATTCATATTTTGTGCAGGTCGTCGTACCTACAATAAATAAGGATAAACTACTTCCCCCAATTTCCTTGCTGGTAGAAATGGCCAGTGAAGATTACCTTAATTGTCATCATAGAACCTTCACCCAGTATCTGACGGAAGCAGATGCCGAGATCCACAGCTAAGGACAGGGCCGAGCTCCTGGAATCCAGTCGTAGAAAGGGAGGAACAATAGTATCAGTAAAAGAATCAAGACCACGGCGGGGATTCCCACAGAAACAACTGACCAGAGCTAGTGGGATCTCGGTGACAGCTGGGCGGGGAAACAACATAGAAGACCCTCTGAATGTGGGTGACAGCTGTGTGGTTTGGGCAGTTTGTGGGACTACTGGCCCTGAAACCAGTATTTATCTCTAGTGCATGAACTGGCCTTTTTTTGGAGCATATTCCTTCTAGAGGGATACCTTGCTCACTGTAGGTACAGGGAGGATGGCCTTGGTCCTGCCTCAAGTGATGTGACAGACTTTGTTGACTCCTCATGGGAGGCCTCACTGTCTCTGAGGAATAGTGAGGGAGGGGAGTGCAATGGGGAGAAATTGCGGGGAGAGCAAGGAGGGAAGGGAGAGGGAACTGGGATTGATATGCAATATAAAAAAAGCTTTAAAAAGATAAAAGAAAAAGCAAAAAGAGATAACCACATGACACAATTCTGACTAATGGAAACAAACATACCTGTATGATGCTGGGAGCCTAGAAGGGCTGTTATTTTATTTAACATGAAAGAAAGGTAATCATTCTTTCCTTTGCCTTGCCTAAAATGTGGATATAATGACTGTCATAGATGAGAGCAAAACCATGAAACTCTTAGAAAGTCATTGTTTAGCCATTTTATCACCATTGGCAAGTACCTTTTTCTTATTCCTATTGGGTGAAAAAAAGGTATCACTTTGAGAGTTAGGGAATATAGGAGTTAAAGGAAAGATCATGGGAGGGGCTAAAGAAAAGAAGGGAAAGGGGGAATAGTATAATTGTATTTTAATTAAACATGTATAAAGTAAAAATAATTACAGTGATACTAATAAATGGAGTTTTCAGTCTGAAAATCATTCTGTTTATTTAAGCATTACCAAGTATTGTCCCCTGTAACCTGATACTTTACTAATCAATACAAGCAATTATGAACAAGCTAACCATCCTCCTGCTCATTATTCATAGTAAAGCTATGAATGTGATAATTTACCTATATTTCTCTGTTTTGTATTTCTCTCTTTTAATCTTTTCCTTCTCTCTCTCCCTCTCTTTCTCTCTAGTTTGTTAACTTGGCAGCATCTGTTTTTCGAGGGCTTTGTTTTTCTCCTGTGTAGACAAAAAAGAGTCAAAACTAAACCATGAGTTCTGCGTTTTCCTTAGATAGAGACAATTCTTCCCTAACGTCTAAGGAAGCAGTTGCCTCCAGTTCTGCAGCTCGTAAGCATGTGCAGTAGCAGAGAGAACACAGGTGTGCAAGGATATGAGAGGTTCCTTCCTGGTGGTATTCATATGTATGGGGTTTATGTCTGGGTCTTCAACTTGGTTCCATTGGTCAATCTGTCTTTTTTTATTTCAATATCATTTGGTTTCTATTACTATACCTTAGTAGTAGAGCTTATAAACAGGGATGGTGATATCTCCAGAAGTTATTTTATTGTACAGAATTGTTTTCACTAGTCTAGATTTTTGCTCTTCCATGTGAAGTTGGGTATTATTCTTTCAAGTTTTTAAAGACTTCTATTGAAATTTTGTTGGAAATTGCATTGAATCTGTAAATTGCTTTTGGTAAGACAGTCATTTTTAATATGTTAATCCTACCAATTCATGAGCATGGGAGATCTTTCCATCTTCTGATATCTTCTTCAATTTCCTAATTAAAGACTTAAAGCTCTTGTTAAAAGGGCCTTTAATTTGCTTGGTTGGAGTGACACCAAGACATTTTATATTATTTGTGGCTACTGTGAAGGGTGTTGTTTCCCTAATTTCTTTCTCAGCTCATTTGACTTTTGTGTATGGGAAGGCTACTGAGTTGTTTGCTTGTTTTTTGTATTTAGTCCATTACCTGAATGTGTTCTTCAGATGCAGAAACTCCTGGTTGAATTTTTGGGGTTTCTTATTTATATGATCTTATCATGTGCAAATAGTGATTCTTTGACTTTTTACTTGAAAATTTATACCATTGATCTCCTTTAGTTGTCTTATTTTTGTTGCTAAAACTTCAAGTACTGTATTGAGTAGA
>JAQHUG010000337.1:1366958-1397471 GCA_028555095.1 Dicrostonyx torquatus | reverse complement strand
AAAAATCAAATTGGTGTAAGATTGTCCTGTGACAATAATCAACTATTTCACAGGGTGTCCCAATAATGTGTGATGTTTCTGTGTCCATATGAGATCTAAGTTCGGTTCAGTAGCCTGAAGACAGCAGCCTGTCTGCATAATTAATGTGGGCCGAAGTTGTCTGGGTAAACTGGGATGGAAGGAAAGAGCTGCCCCTCCACTGAGTGCCAGAATGTGCTAGTTTTCATAGTTTTGAACAGGACAATGGATTGGGTTGAGACTTTGGTTCATTTTGACTCTTGGACATGGTAGTCTTTGGACACACCTGGGTCTGAGATGTTTAGACATAGATGGAGCCCACTTTAGATCTCCAGCTTCTCAGAATGCCTTTTAGAGTTGTCCGTTTCCATAATTAACACCAATTGCTTCCATCTTATAAACATACAAATGAGACTGCACAACATATGTCTGTGTTCTCTGGATCAGCCTGGCAGAACAGTCCCACTGCTCCCGACAGCCTGTCTTCTCCTAGAGGGAAGAATGAATAGAAAGAAGTAAAGACAAAAACACTAGTGAGGGTAGTTTCTCTAAAACAGAAAGATCCATGTGGGAGCAGGGAGTTGACCAGTTGGAGCCAGCATACAGAACAAGGGAGGGGAGTGGGCAAGTGTGAGCAATATACAATGGTGCACATGTTTGAAAGTATTGTAAAGAAATAACAGAGTAGTGATCCAGTCTACAGAGAGACTGGGGAAAACAGTTTACAATGCAACTTCCCTTTTCAAATAGCCCCCAGAAAAACACATCATACTTACCCTGCAAGAATTCTGAATTTCGAGGCTGGAGAGATGGCTCAGAGGTTAAGAACACTGGCTGCTCTTCCAGAGGTCGTGAGTTCAATACCCAGCAAACACATTGTGGCTCACAAACATCTGTAATGAGATCTGATGCCCTCCTCTGGTCTGCAGGTGTACATGCAGGCAGAATACTGTATACATAATAAATAATAAAGAAAACATTAAAAAAAAAAGAATTCTGAATTTCACCATCAGGGCAGGCAGCATCTTCAGTTCTGTGAACCAAATTGAGTCTACCTACAACTGGTTTTGAAACCTTTCCCCTTGAATATAATCTACCTGGGAGGGGCTTTAAGGAGGTAAGTGTAGATGTCAACAAATGGTGGAACCATAATAATGGCATTAATACTGTTTTGAAAAGGGGTGGCAAAGATCTTTATCTGACATTTTCTTTGCTGCATTTTGGATCTAAAATGCCCTGCAATAGATTCTTTATATATTTTGGAAATTAGTCCATTATTGAATGTGGAATTAATACAAAAAAAACCTTCTAGCATTCTGTTACCTGTCCCTGTGTCCAATTGATGGTGTCCTTTGCTTTACAGATTTTCAGTTTCCTTAGGTCCCATTTATTGTTATCTTAGTGCCTGGGCTATCAGAGTTTTGTTCAGAAAGTCATTCGCCGCTTTCTCTTCTGTTAGTTTCAGTGTGTCTGGTCTCATGTTGAGGTCTTTGATTCACTTGGAAAGTTTTGTCCAAGGTGATAAGTATGGATCTGTTTGCATTCTTCTACATGCAGACATCCAATTTGACCAGCACCATTTGCTGAAGATGCTTTTATTTTTCAGTGTGTAATTTTTTGCTTCTTTATCAGAAACCAGGTATCCATAGGTGTCTGGATTTATGTCTGGGTCTTTGACCATTGATGAGCACGACTCTTTTCTATGCCAACACATGCAGTGTTTATTTCTGTAGTTTTGTATTAAAACTTGAAATCAGGAATGGTGGGTCTGCCACAGTTCACCTTTTATCATTATTTTAGCTACTCTAGTTTCTTATTGTTTCCATATGAAGTTGAGAATTGTCGTTTCAAGATTTGTAAAGAATTATGTTGGAAATTTAATGGGGATTGCATTCAATCTGTAAATTGTTTTTGGTAGGAATGCTATTTTTATGATGTTAATCCTACCAATTCTTGAGCATAAGCGATCTTTCCATATTCTGATAACTTCTCCAGTTTCCTTCTTCAAAGTCTAAAGTCTTTCCTTGCTTGGAGTTCGTTAAGATATTTTATATTATTTGAGGCTACTGTGGAAGGTGTTGTTTCCATAATTTTTTCCTCAGTCCATTTGTCATTTGCATATAGCAGAGCTACTGAGTTTTGTGAGTGAATCTTATATCCAGCATATGATATATATATCATATACATATATATATGTATATATATATGTTTGCAGAAAGTGTTCCTTAGAGGATTTTTAAGGTCACTTATTTATACTATTATATTATCTGCAAATAATAGTGATTCGAGTTCTTCCTAATTTGTATCCCCTGGATCTTTCGGTGCGTTATTGCTCTAGTTAAAACTTCAAGTACTGTATTGAAAAGAGAGCAGAAAATCTTTTCATAGTCCTGATTTAAGAGGGATTACTTTGAATTTCTCTCCATTTAAATTTATATTGACTATATGTTCCTTGTGTCCCTAATCTCTCCAGGACTTTTATTACAAAGGAGTGTTGGATTTTGTCATAGTTCTTTTCTGCATCTAATGAGATAATGTCTTCTTTTCCCTTTACAGTTTATGTGGTGGGCTATATTTACTTATTTTCATATATTGAACCATCCCTCCATCTCTGGGATAAAGCCTACTTAGTCATAATGAATGCATTTTTGATGTGCTCTTTGATTTTGTTTGCAAGTATTTTTTTAGTATTCTTGTGCTGAAGTCATCTGTGGCCTGGGTTTTTTGTTTGTTTGTTTTATTAAATTTTTTAGACTTTAAATGGCTTTTCTATTTTCCTGGGGATTATAGGTCTATTTAAATTGTTTATCTGATCTAGAAAACTAGCCATCTCTTGTACCAGGCAGGGATTTCAGTGGCAGAACTAGGTTGCATTCAATTGAGTTGTTGGACAAGAAGATACCATGGGAATCCCCAAACAGTGGAGGCTGTTGCTAAGACAAAAGGTTGCTCTCTGAAAACTGAAAGCAGGGTCCCACTGTTGAGGACAACAGCCACACACAATTCATTGAACATGGAGAAATTGAGCTGGTGCCTGCATGAAACCCCTTACCTCCAACATCCTAGTCCCTTATTGTGGACAGGTGTTCTGCAGGCTACCAAAAGAAAAACATGGACACCAACCCGGTCCCCAAAACTTTGACCTGCATAATATGTCAGGGCAATGATGCGACAGAACTTGTGGGAGTAGCTAACTAGAGTCTCATTTGACCTAAGGCACATTCCACGAGGAACCCACACCTGACACTATTTGGGTGACCAAGAACCAGAGACTATACCTACAGTCCACAGCTCTAGGGTAGAACCAAATATTATTGGTTTTAAATACCTAAACAAAATAAACCCATAAATGATTCCAAATGATAGTCTGCTATACTCTTAGATCAGTGAATTTTCCCAGTCATCTTTAGAGAGGCTTCCTCTGGCAGAAGATGGGAACTAATACAGAGGAGCCTCAGATAGACATTATGCAGAGAGAGTATAAATTGAAAGTCTCTATCAGACCCCTTCCCCCAGAGCTCAGGTAATCTTGCGGAAGAGGCAGAAAGAGTGTATGAGTCAGAAGGGGCGGAGGATACCGGGAGAGCACGGTCCTCTGAGTCAAGTAAGCAGGGTGCATATAGGCTCAGAGGCTGAAGCGGCAAGCACATGTCCTACTTGGGTCTGCAGCAGGTCCTCTGCATATATTATAGCTATTACCTTAGTATCTTTATAGGACTGACTGGGCCAATTAGTTCTCTGACTTTTATGCCTGCTCTTGGGATTCGTCCTCCTGTTGGGTTGCCATCTTATTTCAATATGATAGTTTTTCCTTCATCTTGTTATATTTAATTTTGGCATATTCTTTTCTAATGAAGAGAAAGGGAGTGGATCTGGAGGGAAGGGAATGGGCTCAGTGGGAGTAGAGGGAGGGGAAACTATAATCAGAGTATACTGTATGCAAAAATCAGTTTTCAATAAACTTTTTAAAATGCAAATAAAATGTCCCACAATGGGCCACACATTGAAATACTGATTATGAGGGTGGGTGGTACTGTTGTAAAATTATGGAAATCTAAAAGGTGGATCCTACTAGCAGGTCTACGGACTGAGCTCCCAAGGTCCAGTTGAAGAGTGGAAGGGATGAGAATACGAACAAAGAGGTCAAGACCATGATGGGTTCATCCATTGAAACAGTTTACCTGAGCTAATGGGAACTCACCAACTCCGGCAGGACAGGGAAGGAACAGCATAGGACCAAACTAGTCCCTCTGAATGTGGTTAACAGTTACATGGCTGGGCAGACTGAGGGGCCACTGGCAGTGGCACCAGGATTT
Source organism: Dicrostonyx torquatus (assembly GCA_028555095.1). Lineage (NCBI taxonomy): Eukaryota > Metazoa > Chordata > Mammalia > Rodentia > Cricetidae > Dicrostonyx > Dicrostonyx torquatus. The sequence goes on along the minus strand of JAQHUG010000337.1, from coordinate 1,393,137 downwards.
ATCTCTACTGCATGTACTGACTTTTTAAGACCCTATTCTCTTTGGATGTATACCTTGCTCAGCCTATAGTAGGGAGGGCCTTGGACCTTCCACAAATCAATGTCACTACCCTCTCTGAGGATTAGATGGGGGTGGGTTGGGTGTGTGGAGGGAATGGGAAGAAGGGAGGGAGCGGAAATTTGGATTGGTACTTTTTTAAAAAAGAAAATCTAATAAATTAAAAAAAATGATTGATGGGCATTATGGGACCCTGGTCTCTTCCTTTCTCTGCAACATCCCAGCTGTGAGGTCAATGACTCAGTGGTAAATTACTACGTAATTGTTATAGGCCTCAGCAGCAGTCTTGTGTAGAAACTATATTCAAAATACACCTTTCCGCTCTCTGCTGGTTATTTCAATTATTCTAAGTTACCCTAATGGAAAGCCTTCTCTCTTGCTCTAATTATCTGTTTTCTATCTCTCTGCCAAATTGGAACTCTGGTTTCTGACTAAGGCTATCAGAAATGTGAGCAGATTTTTAAGTGAGCAACCTGTTGTAGTTTGCTATGCCTTCCCACCCAGACAAATGGTGGCTTTACCCAATCAATAATGAATTTTACTCAAAACGTATACTGTGACATCATTATCATGGTGTTTTACATAGTTCGTCACACAACTGGAAATAATCTCTGGACTCAATAATCCCATTTCTTATGTCTTCTTTTGCTGTATATTGGCTAATGTGGTCTTGACCCCAACATGTAGTCCAGGCTGAACTTGAACTCAACTTGAACTCAACATCTTTTCTCCTCAGTCTCCCAAACACTGAGATGATAGGCAGGCTTCACCATGGCAAGCCATAGATTTCTTTGGTTGTTGTTCATTCAAAACATCAGATGATCATGCTGTAGCTGATTATCAACACACCATTCAGAACTTCTTCAGATAATTGTACTTGAACTTACCCTGCCAGTTAACTGTAAGCACAGCTGGGAAGAATGGGGCAGAGTTTCTTCCTACGGTTCTGCCTACGGCACAAGGAGAAGGTGCAGAGAGTGCACTGTGCTGAGTATGTCCCCCCAGAACTACAGTGAGTTAGAAGAGTCACCTCCAAGGCTCAGCTGCTAATATACAGTTCTCCAGAACTTTGGATTTTACAACTCTGGAAAATTATTTCTAAAACTGCAGAGGAGGCCGGCAGTGGGATGGCTAAGGCAGTAATGACTCTTGCCATGGAGTCTGATGGGCTTTTCAATTCAGGACTTGGGAAGGAGGGAGAAAACTGCCTCTTGCTAGGTTTTCTTTTACCTTCACATGTGTGCTGCAGGACACAGGTTCACAGGGAACAAATCTTCATGGTTAGTGAGGTGAATAAAATAATTCTAGGACTCTCTGAGGTACAGTTCCGTGAGGAAGAAGCAAAGTGATCAGAACCATGGTTTCAAGGGCACGGAAACACATAAAGAGGATGACAAGAAAGAACTGAATTTGCAGGTGTGAATTCACGTCTGAGATCAGTGTAATGACACATGTACATGTATATTTGTATGTAGGTAGGCATACATTTCCTAGTTTGTCTGTTGAATGGCTTAGATGCAATGAAAACACCCAAGATCCAGGTTGAAATTTTTAGTAAGTTCCCTCTGGTTCTATGGAGAAATTGTTGATCACAGCTCTCGGGATAATTTCTGGAGGAGGGGGTGTTCCTTATAAAAACAGAAAAGAACTCGCAGAACACAGGAGCCAGATGGAAGGGTTATCTGTCAAATTTAAAATAATGTGAGTACCAAAGTATGGGATATAAACCACCAGGAAAACAACAAAGGCTTGTGAACCTGTGATGTCATTTGAATTAGGCGGAAACATTGCTGGATGAATGGATAGATGGGGAGAGGAACTCTGCAGTGCTGACCGGTACATGTATAAGGATGCTAGAGTGGGAAAGGCATAGCCAGATCGGAGTAGGAGACATCAATGTACGTTCATCCCTTGAGCAAGAGGTTAGCGTGTACTTAAAAGCCTCCCAGATACTGCCTGTGAGTTGAGAGATTACACTACACACGGGAGAAATACACTATAAATACATTATAAGCAGGTGAGGAGAAGTAGAATCATCTGTGAGGGGAGTGTTCGCTCCAAATCCCATGCCCACGACAGCCAATAGAGCGATCTTCTGACCAAGGATGTGTAACTTGGATCTAGTAGGAAAACCGAGAGTGAGGAACAAACTGTAACCAACACTGAGGCTGAGTCAAAGCATCCGGAGCAGAGGCGATGCAAGGCAGGGCAAGCGGACAAGATGGCGAAAGCTAGAGTTTTTCCTTTTTGCTACTAATATTTGTGCAAGTTTCCTGAGAGTTTGAAGTCATTTCCATGTGAAAAGTTAAAAAATATTAAAAAGCACAGACTTTGTGTCCCATTATCACGCCACCCAACACCTAGGATTTACTGTGGTATGTTGTGTAAGTCTATGGGTGAGAACATCATTATCATTTATAACCCAGTAAACAATAAAGGGGTTTGGAGAAGCAGGTTATTACACTATTTCTGGCAATTGGACAAAGATAGTGAAGAGAACATATAGGACATATGAACCAAATATCAGCCCCCAGCTGTTATCACCTCACTCTTTCTTCAATTAAAAGAATGATTAAATTATACAACTCTTAAGAGACTGAATGAAGTCCACGCAGCTGACACAGGAAGCAGTAGGACAGTGAGCTTCTTTCCATGTCTCTCCGCAGAAGCCACCAGGACACTGGCTCACTTCATCGAGTCCACCTAGCTGCCACTCTGAATTGGCCCTCTTTATGGATGTATGACTCAATGCAGCAGAAGTCCCATGCTCCAGATGAAGACTTTCAAAGATAGAGAGAGAAGACTTAAAGAAACAAGGCTGGCAAATTCTAGGGATGAAAATAAAAGGGAGAAGACAGTTTTGGCTAGAAAATGCCTAGACAAGTGACATACTTGTCTTTCTTCTCAGTTTCCAACAATAAATGATAGTTTTTGATGAAAATACTAAAGATTATCACCTATGTTTAATGATTCTGTACTTTTTGAAGAAAGACAAACCAAAGGAAGATGTTCATAGGCTGTAGAGTTCAATCAGTTATCTATTCTTGGATTTGCTTCCTTTCACATACTGACATATCTATGAGGGTCGTTTTATGTTATCAATAACAATAATTCTTAAAAAATTCATTTTCTAAAAATGGAACAAAAATAACTAAATTGTATAATAGGCAAAAATATACTGTGAACATACTTAGTTTAATAATTTCTTTATAAAAGATGAACAAAACCTGATTTTCCCTTTATTTTTATCATAGTTGAATACCCAAATCACTCAAAATGAATATTAGATACATAGTTTCCTTATAACTTCTCTGCTGTGAAACAAATTATACATATTTAAAGGGTGTATATTAACACTGATGAAATTTCAATGTAACTATTGGAATAGTTTTTATTAATTGTGACTACTTTGGGACAATGTGCAAAGCTTATTAGGTCCTAGCATACCAGAAGTAATTTCTTGGAGTCAAAATCTACAATGTCACACAGTTCAGATAGCATCATTACAGTATAAAGACACTGTAGACTGCACTCTCTTCTCAGAGGTCTCTAAAGATTAAAAACAGTGAAAAAATATCCAGTTCTTTATATGTAACAACTAACAGAACTATTTTAACTGACTATATTTTGCCCAAAGTGATTAAGGACAAAAATAGGAATTCTTGTGTCTTTATTATTTGATAAACTGCTAGTAAGCTCCCAATAGAAGATCTTTAACATTAGACCAAGTTGTCTTGGTCTTCTGCTCATATATACACACATATATATGCATCCTTCCTTTTCAAGTAAAGAAATGTTTAACAGATGTAAACTATTTATTGAATATTTGCCACCAAATATTGTTAAATACATTATCTTGCAGCATATCGCTTTCAAGTTAAAATGTCAGAAACAAACACCAATATTTACAGTTCTTGTAAGGAATGTTATATAATGACACATTAAGGCGTAAATTCTTTTGGCTTATAATTCTTAAAAGAATGATAATAGCAAAAGTGATGCAAAATCTTCAGTGTGAGATTATGATTAAGCTACATTTTACAAAAATATGGTGTAAGATGGCAATAATCCCATTCAACATCCTGGATTAGATCCCTTCAGGAGGGACTGATAATTTATACAGTCAAACTTTAAAATTTACAGATAAATGCAGTTTAATACTGCCACTGAGAAGTACATCTCTTAACATATACAGCTTTCAGGCCACAGTTTTGAAGGTCTGAAGTATCAAGTTGGTTTGATGAATTAGTCGGTTGGCACTTATGAACACATTTATTGCCCTGTTTAAAAAGAAAAAATAGCAAGCATTAATTTCATTACTCAAATTCACTTTTAAAATAAAATAGTTATAGTTAATGTCTTATATCAATAGTAGCAATGAAATATTGGGGGGGGGAGGCAAATTAGCACTGTGCATTCTAAATTTTCATTCCAGTTTGGAATTTAATGTTTCAGTGTTTCATAGGAATTACTGCCCCCTGGTGGTTCTGACTGGCAGTAAGGTATTGAAGAGTTGCTACCCTAACATCCATTTACAGGCTAAGCAAATCACTGGTCAAAGAGGGTTTATTCAGATTGGTCTTCAGCTGTAATTTCAGATGCAATATAAAATACGAATTTTAAAAATTTTGTTAAAATAGAATCTTATACGCTCAAAGGATTCAGATGAGGTCTCCAGTAAATGTAGTCTGCTGTAGCATGATAGGTAGCCTCAAGATCTATAATGGCATAACATCTAGATGGATGGGCATAAAAACACAGAAAAGTTAATCACTTCTAATCTCACCCACTCCATCTAAACCCTTGCCTGTCTTAAAAAGGGGCGGGGGAGAAAAAGGGAGGGGGCAAAGAAAAATGTATAGCTCAATAAAATCAACTTAAAAAAATGAAAAAAAAAACAAACAAAAATTTTTGTGAAAAATTCCAAAGTGCACTTAAAACGCACTAAGCACTAGGATTTTCTCCCAGAGATCACAGGAAAGAGCTGAGCCATTAGTCTCACCGTGTGGCTAGTCCCACTTTGTAGCCTTATCAAGCTCTCTGCCCCAGGGCTGGAGTTTGGATCTTCCACTTAGACATTTCTCAGCAAGGCAGGTTAGGAATGACTCAGCACAATCAGTGAGAATTTGTATCCCTAGCTCAAGATCTTTTGAAAGAGTGTACTCCACTGACAATTTCCATTTGGAGAAAAGAAGTACAACATTCAAGGCACATGTTTAAACAAGACAAAGGTGAACTCAAAGATGCTGAAGAGTAGGGAAATAGTAGCAAGTTTGACTAATCCATACCTACATGATTTTAGATTACTGAAATGTAAATTTTCACTTTTCAATGTTTATTATACATGATTTATTGATTAAAATTAAAAATTATACCACTATATAAGTTATACCTTTGGTTATTTGAACTTTATTTATTAAACTAAGCCACAAAGGATCATTTCCCCTAGCCAATCTGAATCTGCATATGGAACATAAAACAATTAATGTAACTATCTTTAATTTGTTATATAAATAAAGTATTTTAATTTGTCTGACTATTAAAATTCACCCTAAAATCTTATTTCAAAGTATTATTATTCTAAGATATTATTAAAATAAATATCATTAAGGGTATGATTTTATATAGAATCTTAAAAAATGTCAAGGGTATTTTAAGTTGCAATGCCTGTTTAAAAAAATTTTTTTTTTTTTTTTGCTTTTTTGAGACAGGGTTTCTCTGTGGCTTTGGAGCCTGCGCTGGAACTAGCTCTTGTAGACCAGGCTGGTCTCAAACTCACAAAGATCTGCCTGCCTCTGCCTCCCGAGTGCTGGGATTAAAGGCGTGCGCCACCTCTGCCCAGCACCTGTTCAAAATATTTTACTAATTTTATACATTATTAAAAAGTTTTTCAGCCAGGTGTGGAGGCACACACCTTAAACCTCAGCAGGCAGGCAAATATCTTTGAGTTCAAGGCCAGACTGGAATATAAAGTCAAGGCTGTTGCACAGAGAAACTCTGTCTCCAAAAGAGCAAAACAAAACAAAAGAAAAGAAAAAAAAACCAAGTCTTTTTCAATACAATTTCTAGCATGTTTCCTGCAAGTACAAACAACAACCTACATGAAACCATAATGCAGAAGTGGTGACTCACAGCCATCTGTTTAAATCCTGAGTGTACATATACACACACACACACACACACACACACACACACACACACAAAACAAACAAACAAACAAACAAAACCCACAATCCTTGGATCTACAGCGCTCTACACATTCTGTGGAAAGTTACAACTTTCCTATAGTTCTCTTGAATATTCATTTGCTTTTGTCTTCTTTCCTTCAGAGTGTCCTGTTCTTTAGCGCACCTCTTATTCAGCAGATGTGGCAATCCATCCCTTTACCATCCCTTTAGGTAAACACTCCAAAGCCACCTGCACAGATTTACATAACACTCTAGACCGTGTTCCTATATAGGACAAGGGCAGAAATCTCTCAAAATGGAACTGTGGTAATGACATTTTTAAAACCTGACCCGACCCAAGATGACTTTAACATGTAGACAGGGTCAAGAATTATTGTATGAACCTCTGTGCACTACTTCCTCAAAGAACTGGCAGCTTTGATAGCACCAGAGGAAATCTTAGAAACTATTGGGCCCAATTCCAGACCTCCATGAGGTGCCACTACATTCTGAGAACAACTATTTAGGGGGTATGGCTTTGTATCTCTAAATGGCAAAAACAATACATCAAAAGAGCAAAAAAAAAAAAAAAAAAAAAAAAGGTATTAGGAGAAAGGTAAAGATGAGCTTCAAAATTCTCAGCTGAGCTTGAGTTGTGACCAGAGGAGCAGCGCCACACTTTCCCATCGTCTGCCTCTGTTGCCCAGGTGACCTCAGTAGTAACAACATGAGACAAGAGCTTCACTTGCATGGCTCGACCTTTCTCCTCCCTTCTCCTCTCCTTCTTCCTCAAGTGGCTGCTCAGAATTAAATGTGGGAGCTCTTACCCATGGAGTCCTGTTACTGGCACAATTTACATGATTTTAATGTCCTACAAAACCACATACATTTAATTTTAGTAGAAAAGTATAAATGACAGTACTTACTTGCCATCTTTAAAATATGTCTTCAGAGTATCACTGAAACTTTTGGAGTACTTTACAAATTCTTTCTTTTGGTGTTCAAGTGCCTGTATTTATGAAAAGAAAAATAAACTTAAGTCAAAAGAACAGAACAAAAGACTAAATTAAAGGCCAATGACTATAATGAATATGAACTTTATACTTGGTAAGTCTCCTAAGGATGTTCACTAACATAAACACAGAAGGTTTACATCTGAAGACAAACTCAATGAGACAATTTCCAACAACCAAAGCCATTAGTATAGAGGTCAGAAAACAACTGCAGACCAGCTAACATCTAGAGTGGCAACAACAAGCAACTTACCCTGCGGTTCTGGTATTGATATTTCTTGAAGACATTATTCACTGTGTCAAGTAATTCCTTTATTGCACTAGCTATATCCCTGTGGAGAAAGAACAAAGAACCTCTAAAATCAGCTATACTGAAAGCACATACGTGTGCAGCTGTGTAATTATGAATCACATTACACCATCGTCCCTTCCCTCACTGACATAGGCCAGGCTGGCCTGGAACTCAGAGACTGTGCTGCCTCTGCCTCCTGAGTGCTGGGATTGAAGGTGTGCTTTTAAGACAGAATCTCAAATAACCAGGCCTAGCTTTGAACTTCCCATATAACCATGAACTCTGAATGACCCTCCTGATCCACCTCCAGAGTGCCCATTCCTAGTCTACGCAGTGCTGGACACTGGATCCTACTCTTCATGACTGCTAGGCAAGCACTCTAGCAACTGAGTCACATCGGCCAGACCCTCAAAGGACTCTTCCATTTCCATATTTAATTCTCTCAGCTCGTGAAGTACTTTAGTACATTCTGAAGTAGTAATGACTTTAAAAAGACATTCTGGTAAATATATGTCAGCTCCTATATTTAAAACTATTACCTATTTAAGTAGAATTATTTTGACACAAAAACGTCACCTGGATACCTGTTACCACCACTGCTGCTAGTCTAATAGCAGCAGCCTACACCATGTAAGGGCCTCTCTATTTTCTAACAGCTTCAATGTTCTATCCTGCTGTGATGTAATAAAATGATATCACATGATTTTGCTATATTTTTTAGAAAAGCTAGCTGCAACCAATCAAAAATGTTAAATCTCTACATATGTAACGTTCAATAAATTTATACTGTAGCTAACTAAAATAGAATATAATTAAGAAGGTAACAGCAATCACAGAAAAATAGAAATGTAGCATTTTTTTTAGTATATTATAATACTCTACAAAAAACAACTATCACACTGTTGTCATGGCTAATGAGGAAGATGTGAACATAATGGAAATGGCTGGACAGGGCAGGTCAAATGAGCAGCTCAGAAACAGTCTGCTTAACTTACCTGGAAAGGCATGCAAGGCAGGAAGAGAAGAAAGGGCTTTGGTAGAATTTACCCTAGATGTGCTTTAAGAACTGGGAATCTGAAAGTTGAGCATGACGAAAGGCTGAATCACAGTCTCTGGTGAGTCCTTCCCCAGCATACCAAACTAAAGAGCTATCACAAATCCAAACATTCGGCACAAAGTTAGGGAAACAGGTAAGGGATCAGAGCGCCTGGTTTTAGTTGCATTACAGGAAGTAGGAAGGAAAGAGTCTGCATCGTTCCTGTCCTTCAACATCAACAACCCCAGTTCACAGTACTCTTAGTTAGAGGAGGAAGAGAGCCACAGAGATGCAATAATCCTAGCAAAGCCCCAGGAGCGTGTGGACTTTGCTGCTAGACAGCACCATGTCACAAGGCTAATGGCCTCAACCACTCTTCTATCAGCTCCGCCCTACTCATTGCCCAGGTTCAAGCCCATTAGGAGGCAAACCACCTAGAGACACTGAAGGCCCTGTATGAGAAAAAGATCACAAATGATCTAGGACCAGTTCTGGCAACAGGCAGAACTCTGTGCATCTCCAAGTCATATTTAGGCTGCCTAAGGAGGACCGCCCTCATTCGGAGACAATACAGATAGATCTCTGGAGCTAAGGTTCAGGCACAACTCAATTTAGTATTATTAACCTTGGAATCAAGTGGCTGCCTCCTTCACCCATCTCTGACACCCAAGTAGCAAAGCTAGTAGGCCAGTGCTCATAATAGACTCTAGCGCTGTCCCAGCATCAAACTAGGTTGGCTAATAACACTGATGACTACCACCAACGGTTCTGTATACCGGAGACTGTGTGGACTCATGCATAACAAAATGTGGCATCAGTACAGGGGCACAAGGGTCTTCTGCCAAGAATACGTCAGCCCAAAGAAGTACAGGGGGTGACAGACCACATTTGCTAAGACAGGTGGTAAGTACACTGGGCAGTTTCCCAGGGTGCTCTGTCAGCAGAGCTTCCATAGCTCTGTTCATAGAAACACAGAACCTACTCTACCAGACTTTTAATCTAGGAGCATCATTGATGCCTAGAACTTGCTTTGCTAGGAAGTTAACCAAATAGCAAGAACCTTTGCAAGGATGGGCCTTGGTCCCAACTCTCCAATATTCTGGACTTCTCCGGCCATGGGTTGGAGTATGACAGACATTGGTGGCATGGTGGCCATAGCTTCAAGACAGGACCCTAGGAGTACTCCACCCAGTGACTCTGAAGAAAAATACAACCGTGCAATGTCAAACGTAGGCCAGGGACTGTAGACAAGGCTTTCAGCCGATCTGGAGCACAGTGTGAAACTTGAGCAGAGAGAATCTTAGCTCTCTAATTACTGAACAATAAAACAATATACTTACTGACAAAATTACTACCAAATTTTATTTAAAAAAAATTCTAAGGTTACCCAAACAACAGGTAAGAACATAAAATACTGTAGCAAAATAACCAAAAGGATTAAGAAATGGACAAGAAACTTAAATAGACATTTCTCAAAACACCAATGTCCAACAGGTAGATGAAAAGACACTCAACACTACTGAGTAACAAAGAACCCCAAATCTGTAACAAACAAAACCCAAATACTGTGTCACCCTAGGATGAGTGACAGTAATAAATCACAATGATAACAAATGTTAGCAAGGCGTACAGAAAGGAAGAGTCACAAATACTGAATGTGGGATTGTATATTATCATGTGATTATAAACAACATAGGCTTTCTCAGAGAGTTAAGAATCTGCACATTAGCAACGCCACTGCTTGGGTACGTATCTAAAACAGATGTTTTATCCTCCTGCATTCACCATGGAGCTGTTCACAACATAGTAAAAAATAGTAAACAAGCCTGGTGTTGATCAACTGCTGATGAATGTACAAAGTAAACACGGTGCATACTACTCCGCATGCAAGCTATTCATATCCTATGGAATACTATTCAACAGTGAAAAACAATGGAACCCTGTAACTTATGACAATATGAATGAAATTAGATTATTATTAGATGAAATACAACAGGCACAGAAGGATAATACAATACCATATAATTTCATTTGTAGGTTGAGTCTAAAAAAAAAGATGTGATAAATATTGAGAGTAAAAGGCTGGGGACAGTAGAGGAAGGTGTACAGGGAAAGTCTGACCACTGGGTGCTAGGTACTGACAGGAGCAAATTATGGCACTGTAAGTAGAGTGACTACAGAAAATAATTATGTACCATTTATTCTTTAAAAAAACGTCTAAAATCTTTTAAAGTTTACATAAAGCAAACATGCAGTGGACAGCATTTGGCACCTCATTGATAGATATAACCATTGAATTCCTGTATATTAACTATAATTCAATTAAGAAATTATATAACATTGGTTGGGGTGGGGGTAGAAAAAAATACTCCCCAGCTGACTGCTAAGATCTGCTACCTTAATGGTATAGCACATTCTCATTACCTGTATTGATCAACATTATCTATCCCTAAGCCTGATCTACCTGGAGTTCAAAAGCAAACTACTGTTATTAACTTACCCAATTGTTGAAAAATGTTCTTAAAAAAATCCTGAAATAACCTATGTCAAATACATTATCTATATATACACAGAAAAGCATTTCACTTATAGTACCAAGGTTTGTACTAGGGACACTGAATTCTATTAGTAACATTAGTAACTTAAGAGTTAGCAAACTACAAAAGAATGTACAAGCACTAAAGAATACTCAAGAGAACCAGATAAAGAATGGAGGTAAAATAATTCTCTTACAATTATGCAGAACCCGCAGCCTATGGATCTGTTATAACTGACAGGCATTATGGCACAAAGAGAAAAAAAGTGTGCATCTGCAGTTATTTAGTAGAAAAATTTTGGTTAACACATTAATTGTAATGTAATGGTAGGCAATGGACATCAGATGAATGTACACAGGACTTAGCAGAAACAACATACACAAAAAGAAAGAATAAACTAATGAACACATGGCTTTTTGATTCTCCATTAGCCATCATCAATTGGAATGTGTCAGATTTTTAATATAAATTAGTTCTACAAATATCTATACAAGTTCAAATGGAGACAAACAAAAGCATTCACTAATCAAACAAAAATTACAATGTTCTCAGACTGGATCATTTTTTTTCCCAATCAACAAGGTAGAGAGCCCTTTCCTCCTTCCACAGGCTGTATCATGTGATGAGTACACTCCAGGGTTTCTTTCGGCTCTCAGAAGCACTACCTTCACTTCTGAGAGTCAGAAACCAAAGAAAAAGCTAAGCAACTTGTAACACAGCTGTCTGTGTCTTACAACAGAGATTCAGAACCAAGTCAGCAAATACATTTAAAAATGCTTACATACCTACTAGTCATTAGAAATATCTTCACTGTATAAATACAAACTACAGCATCATTTATATTCATATAATATTTGGTTCAGTAAGTAATATGGGCTTAATGTTGCTAAAAATATGGGAAAAAAGGTAATTATTTTAAATATGAAGCTAAGGTATGTTAAACAAAAGCTGAGCTGTAGCCATTTATACTATTCATGTATGATTGACTTCTCATTTCAGAAATAATATGTGCATATTATTTCCAAAAACTTACCAAGGCAAATAAATCCTCAAATGTATAGAAAATACAATGCCACTGTCATTATTCTTAATTTAATTGTGCTTAGCACATTCAAAAAGTAGAAGTGAAATACTGCAACATCCAAGCCTCTATTAAAAACTATGGACACAATCTGAAGGGTCTAAGCTACCACCGAGCTGTTCATAACACAGCTTGCAACCTATTTCCTTGAAGACACAGTAGGTTTAGGAAAGATGCCTAACCAACTCCCTAGGGCAGTTGTACTTTCTCAACCTTCCTCACACTACAACCCTTTCATACAGTTCCTCAGATTATGGTGACCCCTGACCATAAAATTATTTTGTTATTACTTTATAACTGTAATTTTGCTGTTATTATAAATGAAACATAAATATCTGGTATATAAGACATCTGATATGTGGCTCTCCACAAAAGGTCGCAACCCACAGGTTGAGAACCACTGTCCTAGGAGGAAAGAAACTATCCAAGTAAGGGATGAGGTCTCTGGTTCTACCTTTCTGCTTGGTTTTCATTATATAGTCCTCTCTCTAATCTACTGGCATTCAATGGATAATATCCTTTTATTACATTTTATTCAAATAGCAGAAACTTGTCTTCACAGAATTAGATCAATGTTATGAATCTAAAATGGTCTATAACCTTAGAAATATAACTTACTTCTTTTGTGTGTATCTCATTCTTCTCATCTCTTGGAGAAATAATTACCAATAAATTAACACAGGAAAGGACTTCAAATAGTGTTCTGAACATAAGGGATTGCGGCTACTAAGACCCTGCTGATTCTAAAATCCTCTATGTCAACGATCTGAAGCAAAATCTGCTAAAAGTATGACTCTGATTGTCAGTCTACATAGAGGCATAGGATAACTTTATCCACAAATATATAATTATCAAAAGCAACTGAAGTCACATTATATAGTTATAAACTTAATAAATAAGTCATCAAAGCAACAAAGCTTAAGATCAGTAACAAGGGTTCCATTCATATGTCATATGCATTTCATTCAAGCACGTTAAGTTAAAAATACAGTTCCCTAAACAGGTGGCTATATTGTAAAGACCTTTTCCCATACCTCTGGTACTCTGACTGCTGTCAAAAAGGAGAGTCATTCATGATAGCCTGTTTATCTACCACAAACCACTTTTTATACTGGGACATATCAAAACATGTGCTCCAACATCTGACACAGCATTTTGTAACTAAGTTATACAGAATATTAATGAAAGACAAACCTAGCATTTATTCTAAGAGAACTTTACAATTGTGTAACTTTATGCTTTCAAAGTAACATACAGTGTAGACTAAGGTACAGAGACGAGTGCTAATAAAACTGTGCTTCCCGGAAATTTCTACCTATGGCTTCCCTAAAACACTGCACTGATTAGATATTCAAGAGTAAGGTATTTTGTTTAGTTTAGTGTCAACTTGACACAATCTATGGTCATCTTGGAGGAGTGAACCTGAACTAAGAAAAAAAGTCTCCATAAGATTGGCCTGTGGTTGGGCTGGTAGGTATCTTCTTCGTTGATGACTGGAGAGGGAGAGCCCAGCCTACTGTGGGTGGTGCCCCCCACCCCCGGACATGAGGAATACAACAAAGGTCAGCACACCAGTCAGTAGATTCCTCCGTGGCCTCTGTTCCAGGCTCCTGCCTCCAGGTTCCTCCCCTGGCTTACCTCCTAAGTAAATACTGTTTCATCCCATGGTCTTTACCATAGCAAATAAGACAAGTGGGCCACAAGTCTGAGACCTAGTTCTCTACAACTACTTTTGCTGTTTGCCTACCCGTCAGCTTCTTAGACACTCAATAAACCTATAATCCAAAAGCGGGGATTTAGAGGTTCAGTCTGGTCAATATCAGAAAATGCTACTGACATCTATATATTCACTTCCTCCAATGACTTATGCCATTTCTGAAATGAAAACAATGTTGGTCTTTATTGCTACCAATTTAGTGTCTTCATGTGTTCATCTGAAATTCACAGGCTCCCAATTATTTATGTACTTTAAGATATTATCAAATTTTGTTCACTATTGCCATTTAAAATTCTAAAAAAACCAGAATATTCTGAAGCCATTATATTTAAAGTAAAAGGATCCAAAATCAGATTTGTAATCCCAAAATATTTTAGTTACATTTCATATCAAAATAAAAAGACTTAATAACTCTTGTCTTTAAAGATATCAAAAGAAAAACATCACTCACTTGATTGTCTGTAGAAACCTCACTCTGTCATTGATCTCATCTGGGATCTTACTGAGAATCTGTTTAAGTGCCCGTGCCTTTTCATTTAGGTCCTGGAATTCTGGCTCTGGCCGTTCAATCATGTACTCTGAGAAAATAAAAACATAATAAAAAATGTCATGTGACTCTCTGAAAAAAATTCAAGTCTAAGAATAAATCTAAGGAAGGATACAGTGGGAGAAAAGCCATTTAGTTAGAAAAGGCAGAGGAAGTTCAACTTGGTCCACTTTAAGAAAAGAGCAAAAACAAAAAACAAAAAAACACTAGGTTTTCTCTGAAGTAAAGCAGGATTAAATATTTCTCATCTCAGATATATAGGATTACCTAATAAAATCTTAGAAACACATTCATCCACCAATATAAAGGAGAGGAGGTTTTATCAAGCTCATCAATAGTCTCATATTATATTATACCATGAAACCTTAAATAATAAAATCCATGAAGATTGCAAAGGTCATTTATATATCAGTAAGAGAGAAAGGTAAGTTTAGTAACTTAAAGTTCTAACAGAGTGTAATACACTACAGCCTATTATATTAAACTTCCTCTAGTAGTAAATAAGTGACAACAGACTATACTAAAACTCCTACAGTATGGGATGTAATATGGTTCATTATATTAAACCCCAATAGTGTGAAATACACTAAAATCCTCACATTATATCAAAACCCTATAATGTGGAATATACTGTAGCTCATTATATTAAAACAACTAAGTAAGCCATTGTAATTTTCAGGACACTCTTGAAATGTCACTGGAACCCAACATAAGGGCTGAGATCACAGAATGGCTTTTTGGAAAAGAGGTTCAATCAGACGGGAGAGGAACAAGCCTACTACCAGGCTCACTGCATAGCAGGAAGCTCAGCAACTTACACCTTCAATGCTGGCTACTCCAACTGGCAGCAAGCATTCGGTCTCAGGAAAAGAAACTCAAAATACCTTTCTTCTGTCCTCCATTAATAAATATAGGACACTACTATGTTTTCCTAAATATTGGAAAATGTTATTAACTTTAAATGAAGCCTATTTCTAATTGATTTTATTAAAACTCAAAATAGCAAAAATGATGTTAAAAAAATAATGTTGCCCCCTCAATTCCGTAAAAAGAAATACTACCAGTAACATCAAATAAGACAAGCGGCTCATCCCTTTCAAAGGCACAAGATATTCCTCAGACCTTTAATGAAATCAAACTATAATAATGGGGTGGGGGACAAAGCACGGAGATCAACAAATAACTCCCCAAACTCCATCTGACAAATACGGCAAGCTAAAGGCCACCTGCTCGTCTCCTCTGTACAATGTCCACTACCATCGTGAGAAGCATGAAGGTGGGGGGGAGACTGCCTGGTTGAATGCAATGATCTGAAGGAAGGCTTCTCAGGAACGAAGAAACAACAACTTGACTTTCCCGTACCTTCTACATCATCAGCTGCCATACGAAGGAGGGACTCCGTGAAGTTAACTTCTACACTTTTTTTCTCTAATATTTTCATAATAATGTCTTGTGTGAGGCCTGGATTTTCCTTTTCAGCCTGCAAGAAAAAATGTTTTCATGTGATGAGTATTTTAAAGCTAGACTTTAATCGTTCAGTATTACTCACTCCTAAGGACAGAAAGCTCTGGGCATCATCTTCACCTTTGCTTGGCTTACGCATCAGTAGCTCTTCACTGTAGGAAAAGCCACAGAGGTCCTCAGGATTCCTTGCCTCTCTGTCATGTCCTCTTTCAGTCAATGTAACGATTAGAAACACATAAACACACAACACACTCTCTTCATATTAGTCTTGTCATGAATCTAACTTCATTGAGGGTTCTCAGCATATGTAACATTTCACTTTAAGGATGAGCAATAGTAACTCTTATCAAGTGTATTCTGACAATACGCTGTATTAGAATTAAATGCCAGGAAAAACAAAACCAGGGTAGCTTTTGCAGTTTTTAGTAATACCTATTTATCCTCTTACTTACTTTCCCAAACAATAATTTCCATTTCCTATTTTACTCTCATAGCAAATTTTGTTAAATGGTTTTTAAAATATCACTCTGTGGAAGTTGATTTTTATTTGTTATTATTGGTGTGTGTGTGTAATAGGATGTCTGTTGAGTCACAGGGCAAAGGCACATGTGCATGTGTAGGTGCGTTCAGGGGACTGAATGCCACTCCTCAGGATTTCTTGACAATAGCATTTATGCATGGAACTATCTCACCAGCCCTCCATAAAACCCCTGAAAGTTGTATAAAGAGAATGACAGATAATTGGCCATTCCTTCTTCGTGACTTGAACTTCTTAGGGCACTAAAATCTAGCCAAACCAAGAGACTGAACTGAACGCAAAGGCAAATTTCACATTTCCATTTTCTCAGTAATTTTGGCTTATTCTGTTACTAAAAATATTCCTAAACACATTGAAAGTTTGTCTCCTTTAGAATGGCTGCTGATTAAACCCATACGATGATGGGTTTTCTCTTTTGCCTCAGTTAACACACAGACACAGTTTCCGCTCTTGATCCAGTGGCACTCTCCCTACTCCTTAGTTGTCAACCACAATCAACCTCTCTGCCTCTGCTCTTTTATTCTAGTGTCACTGCAGCTACCGTTTTCTTCTGTTTTCCACTTTCTTAAAACACTCCTGTTCTTAGGCGGTCTCAGGTAGGAAAACCACAAAGACTGGGAAAAGACACAAAATATACACAAGTATCTCAATGTTGGGATCACTGTACTTGATGTCAAATGCTATGCTTATCACTTAGATAAATGATTAATGAGGCTTCTAAATTCTGTTTCTGTTTTGTTAAGGTAACCTTTAAAAGAAAAATTATCAAATATAGTTAAATATTCTGCTAGAGTATTAGTTTGCTGAACTGCCAAAAATTATACTTGGTGCTTATTTGGTAATAGTTGTTTATTTTCCTTGTGCAAGAAGCATTAAACCTACCTACATAATAATGAATTATCGTGGGGCCACGGGAGCATTCGCTCTGTGCTTGCAGGCAGTATCAGCAGAAAAGCATCTTGCTGATTAAGTTAAAGTGTTGAAGGAATTAAATGCTCTGAGTCCACACACAAAGTTTTAAGTACTAGTTTGATCTGGAACAGCAAACTGTCAGAACTGGAGAGTGGAAAAGTCTCACAGAAGCCCTGAGCTTTCTCAGCTCACAAAGCTCTTAGCACCAAATGCTCTTTACTAAGTAGTTTATGATGTATAAGAAACTTAGGTAAGTGGCATATTCTAACAACTTGGTAACCCCAAAACTTAAAATTCTATGCGTACAACGAAACAGACAATACGTTACCTCGTTGCTAATAAAGGTTCTGTATTAATGAGGATGCTTGCATTTCCTGAGCACTGCGGTTTCTTAAACATCGGGCTTACACTGGAGCTACCATTCTCGTTTCTTCTTGACACTGACTTTCTGGTGGTACTTCCTTTTTATTAGTCCCACAAAGGTATGATATCATTTAAAGGCATGCAGACCAATATAGCATGTTGAAATCACAAATTATTTCAAGTAAAGTTCATGGGTATAAACAGATGCTCAGTATCACAGTATTCACCTTTCTAAAATACTACACACAATACCACTGAGTTTGCAGGGTGCCTGGACACAAGTTTGGGGAATTATATGTCTTAGTGTCTTTGGCTAAAGTCCTGGCTAAGCTACCTATTTCAAAAGCTCAAATTGCACAGGGACCTCTGGAATCTCTATTCTTAGAACAGAGACGCTATCTGCACTTGATAGATTCCAACCTTGGACCTTTGTAAATGCTCTAATGTGAGAGAAAAACATCCCACTCCATAAAAGCATAGTTTTGTGGCCAATGATTACCAACGTAGGAGATAGCACAACATGTCAGCAACTGTCAAGAGGGGCAAGGTAACAGGTAGTCAAGCAGAATTTATAACTTAATAGAAAATAGTCTGTGATATATATATGTTTTTTGAGACAGGGTTTCTCTGTGGCTTTGGAGCCTATCCTGGAACTAGCTCTTGTAGACCAAGTTGGTCTCGAACTCACAAAGATCCGCCTGCCTCTGCCTCCTGAATGCTGGGATTAAAGGTGTACGCCACCACTGCCCAACTGTGATATACTTTTTATTTGGGGAAAATTATTAATCCTCTTCTTCTCCAAATAAAAAGAGGTAATACAATGTGATTTAAAAACCACTGAATAAGCCACGAACTGAAAGCATGAATATAAAAACCAGCTAGATAGTATTTCTTTGCCATGCTCAAAACAAACGATTGTTTAAAAATTCATTTTTATTATCTTTAATTATGTGTCTACAAGTGGGTGTGAGCATGGGTAAAGGTGCCTGAGTAGGCTAGAGGTATACAATCTCCTTGAGCTGGATTATAGAATGTTGTGAGCCTGACTGGGATGCTGGGAACTGAATTCAGGTCTTCTGGAAAAGCAGCAAGTTTTTTTTTTAACCTTTTAGCCATCTCCCTAATTTCTCAAAAGAGAAATTTAAAAACACAATCATATTTTCTACATAGCATTGTAGAAATTGATTTCAGTTGAAATCTAAGTAGCTTTGATATTTAACAATAAATTACTGCTTAACTATGTGACCCATGCTGCTCTCAGATGATTTTCACTATTTTTCAAACTAAGAATCATCATTGTGGACCTGAAGGTTGAGACCAAAGGGTCTTCTGAGGGCACAAGTCTAAGATCAGACCAGGGAAAACTTAAGACTTTATCTCACTAATAAATAAGCAAAGCAAAAACAAAAACAAAGCAAAAACATTAGAGCTGTGGATGACAAATGTATCCATGAACAAACCTAGATATGCAGCTCTATCACAGTCATACAACTGTATTTCTGTCACGAGAAAATTCCTCAAGAAAACATTGCTTTACTAAAGATAACAGCTACTAAAATTTTAAGTATATTCTTATTTTAACATTAAATGGACTCTGGAATGACAGCTGGGGAGTCTGCGTGGGACCAATTAGACGCTTTGAATGTGAGTGACATTTGTGTGGTGTAGTCTTTGTAAGGGGCCCCTGGCAGTGGGACCAGGATTTATCCCTGGTTCATGAACTGGCTTTCTGGAGCCCATTTCGTATGGTGGGATGCCATGCTCAGCCTTGATGCAGGGGGGAAGGGAGCTTGGTCCTGCCTCAACCTGATATCCCAGGCTTTGTTGACTCCCCAAGGGAGGCTTTACCCCTCTGAAGAGTGGATGGGGGTGGGAGGCAAGAGGAGTAGTGAACTGGGGGGGGGGGAGATGCTGTGGCTGGTATGTAAAACGAATAAAGAAAAACTTAAAAAATTAAATGTTTTGACTTAAAAACGAGTTATTTTAGTTAATGATGGGAATTAACAATTAAAATTAATCTGAGTGCAGCCAAAATGAGCTGAAAAAACAGTTAATATTTGAAAATATTATGCTTAATATGAACATTTAGTCTGTGAAGTAGAGCTACACAACAGAAATATACCCCGAGTACAGCTTGGGTTTCCTAGTGGTTGTATACAGTGAAGCTGCTTTAGTCGTGTATCTAAAACCACTCTTATTACTAAGGTAGCTAATGCTCATTTTAATACAAAGTCACCAAGCATGTGTGTATTTTACACTCAAGACACATCAATTTGAAGAAATCATACTTCTAAGAGTTCAACATCTTGCCAGCAACGATCAAATCAACAGCTCAGATCTAGGATAATGAAGAATCTCACTTGGAATGCTTTAACTGTATTCTAAAAGTAACTTTAATCTGCCATATATGAGGTAGATTTTTATAGCCCATAATTAAACAATATGAAGTATAACTAATTTACATTTTTATAAACAAGTTTTTAAGAATAGAAAAAGAACATAAATATACTTTTAAAAGTGATCATCTGAAGCATCATTCGGTGTGGTTTGCCTAAGTGTTTAAAGCTTTCTAAAATAGACCAAATAAGAAATGTCTAAGTGATCTAAAATAATTTTCACTAAAAAAAAAAAACTAGGAACAATCTCATAATATTTAGAGAGTTTAATAATCCTAAAAGTTATTGCATCTCACCTTAATGAAAGCGGCTCTCAGGGTCTGAGCTGCAGACAAATTTACTCGTTCTAGCTACAATGAGAAGTTTAAAATTAAGATTAGTACAAATGTTGTTGGGAAAAAAACATTTCTGATGTTTCATTCTCTAGTAATGAAAAATCCATTACACAATAAGCAAAAATGTTTTAATAAATCGTAATTCTTTATAAATTTAAAATTTATACCTCTAAAAGAATTTTTAAAAATAAAATGCATTCTATCTTAAAGACAGATTTATAATACAGATAACTTATATACACATATGATACAGAATTCTAAGTCCTAACACACACAATACACACATCAACTTGAATCCCTGAAAATAATGAGAATTAAGAATAAACTCACTGCTCTAATTCCCTATAGTTCTGCGTGTACATACAAATAATGAATAAAGAATGACCAACACAAGAGGAAAAGTACTTATATTCTATTTCGTACTTCCTTCCTTTTTAATTATTGTAACTCACCAGCCACGGAGTAAACTTAGCCTATTTTTTGATAATCAGCAAATAGTTCTGACATAATTATTATTATTAATACTCAAACTGAAGCCTAGACCCTCTGCATTTCCGAGCTGTTTCCATGTGTCCCCTACCATTCCAGCAGTAAGTACTTTTCTGAACTAGTCAATCAAGGTTAACTGTAGGTGCTGGAGAGAAGCCGAGCGGTTAAGGGCACACACTGCTCTTATAGAGAACCCCGGTTGAATTCCCAGCACCCACTTGATGGCTCATACCTAGCTCCAGGGTATTTAAGAATTCCTTCTGGCCTTTACAGGAACTGCACACATACATATACACGGAGCAGTCAAAAGACTCGTGCGTATAAAAACAATTTTTTTAAAAGGTTAAATGTAATGACTAATTTTATATCAAATGTGGGGCCAATAAGTCAATTTATTTTAATAGTAAACAAAACGTAAGAAATCTATCAGTACAAGTTAGGCAGAACAGGACAAAGCCAAAGCAACAACCTGTCAAAAATAAACAATGTGCCATAAGTGCACATAAACAAACAATGCACCACTTAGCTTAGTATTTAATCTGGCTTCTACGGAGGCCTTTAAAGTGTACTAAGTAGGTAAAGGGCAGGTAAAGAAGACCAGAACACAGTTATGGGAAAGAATTTACTATAAACAGCTTTTAACACTGGAAAAGTCTCTAACAACTTCCAATAGTTCATGTCAGTACAGTGAGTGCTGTTTAAGGTAACAGCACAGCTCACCAGATTTCAGACTATTAAACAAACAAAACAAAGACAAAAACAAAAGGGAGAGGCAGACTGGATGAATGTTTTCATACTGACAGCTCATGTTCTTCTTTCGGTTTATAGTGCTTTCTTTTGACCAACCAAAGAGAGGTCTGAGTCAGATCTGTGCCTTCAAGCAGTAGCATTATTAAATAACTCAGTCTGATCCTCACTGGAATGCAAGTAAAAGACCAGAACAGCAAGTGCAGATCTGGTAACATGCACCCAAGATAGAGACTTCTAGACTAAATCTGCACTTTTGCATCTTACAAAGAAAACAGTCATAGGAAAGTCAGACATCTCAGATCGAAGTCTGTGAACTGTGAAGCACTTGAGCAAAGCTCTGCTGGGAGTCATTCTGGGGTATACTGTCCACCCACATGTCTGCAATGAATTTCATAGGTTTCTTACTCATCTGGCTTCCAATGCCCAAGAGTTGCCTGGCACACAAGCCCAGACCTCCTGTTTGCAGAGAAGCTCCATCTCAATTTTCCTCAAATTTATAAAGGCTTGTATTGCACTTAGGCACAAGAGTGTTACCCACCTTACAAGAAGCACTTCTTTTACAGCTCTCAGCTGTGATTAGGATTTAACAAAACCATGTTCACCATACCATCCCCTCCTCACAAGTACTGAGAACATTCTAATAGCAGTGGCCATTCCATCAGCATCAACTAAGTGCTTGTGGAGTCTGCTCTAATCTTCACAATAGCCTGCTGCTGTCAAATCTTACAGATACAAACTCTGGTTGATACAGATTTCCAGCTTTGTACCGAGACAAGGTCCATGCCATAGCTTGGTTCTCAGGTCTGTATACAAGCAGCCGTTATCATTTTCCACCCTGGAGTTACATGCACATCTGTAAGTACTAACAGACAGCTGAGCTCTACCATATCTAAGAGGTCAGTGTTAAGAGAGCATCTAGGCCTTTACTAACCCAAAGTTTGAGCTCAGTAGCTATGTGAAAAGCTGAAAAGTGGAACTGTCATCAGCTTTGATTTAGAAGATAGTACCTGAAAAAGGTTTTGTGTGGCCTGGCACACAAAACCATCTTTACGAGTACCACCGCTGAAAGGTTCCTTCAGAGTTGGTGGTGACACAGGAGCCCATGATGACTTCATGTTAGTCTGTCACAGTAAAAAAGTTTGTAGTTTGTACCTAATACTTAGTACTAAGTGAAACCCTGGGAGCTTCACCAAGAACCCTGACTTGTTTATAAAATGACTAGATTACTAGCAATTGACAGCACAGACACCATAGTTGGGTCTAACGGGGAAGGAAGACTGCAGCTACATTCTGCATTGCTGGACACTGCTTGGGTCTCAGCCTCACTTTATGACAGCTTTGAACGGAAGAAAGGAGAAAAAATACAAATTAGAGAAAAGAGTGTTTAAGATAGTTGCTATGTCCACTAGGAGGTGGAGCGATCATGGCTGGGAAAGGATTGCTAAGGAAGTGAGCATCTCGGCTCAGGTCCTCACTACCAACCGCAGACACAGCTCCTTCCTCAGAACCAAGATCGCCTTCAACACTTACCAAATTCATCCTGAGGCTCACTAATAAAATGCTTTATGAGTTCAAGTGTAATCCCAGTTATCAGGTGCTCCTTTATTGAACTGATCCCTCTAGAAACATCAGTTATTCCCTTATTTTTCAAGTACAGCATGAGTTCCCTAACCCATAATTAGAAGAAAGTAAACAGAAAAAAGGAAAAAAAAGAAACCATTTCAGCCTTTGCTCAAGTTTTCAACGGTCTTACATAAAATCATGTGAAAGTTTTTTTTCTTTTTCTAAAGGTCAAAAGAATTAGGTTAATTAGTCAATTAGTTCTAACCTGCATACAATCTACTGGCTTTTTTAACATCAGACCGGATTAGGTTTTCCCATAGTGACCACCATCCTTACACCGCCTTCAAATGTACTGATCCTATTTTTTAAACTAAATGGGGCCATGTCACGAGACTAAAAACTCCGGGATTTCGTGTAAGACCATGGTGAGTGAAGTTGTAAAGTCAGTGTGTTTGCTGCCACAGAAAGCAAATGCCACCAGCTACCCTCTGTACAGAAGAAAGAAAATGCTCTGTGTGCTCCTAATAGAAGACTTCCTGGGTCTGCCACTGCATGACCAACCAGAGCAGAAGGGGCACATAGACATCTGCTGACACTGTTGGGAAGTATGCAAACATGCTATGCTGACCACAAAATCAGACAGTGGATGGGCAGGTGGATCTCTGTGAGTTCGAGACCAGCCTGGTCTACAAGAGCTAGTTCCAGGACAGGCTCTAAAGCCACAGAGAAACCCTGTCTCGAAAAAAAAAAAATTATTTCACAAAATATTCACATAATGCATCAGAAAATGTATTTTGTCTTAAAACATGTCTCTCCACATACATGTGGCTTATCTTTCTTGGAAGAGGTAAAGCGCCTTTCTTCTCCATATACAAAGAATTAGTAAACTAATACAGTTTCAGAACATGGCCAAAGGCCTCGCCTGGGTGACGTTTGCAGAAACCAAGTTTCCCATGATGCACTGAGGAGGACTATTTCACAGTAAGCGCACGCTTACAACATTCTGGGACTTGAACTCTGCAGCAGCTGGCTCGGCCGGCACTGTGCTCCTCCTCAGCTCGGCCTGCAGTGTGCTCCTCCTCAGCGGGCTCGGCCAGCAGTGTGCTCCTCCTCAGCGGGCTCGGCCGGCACTGTGCTCCTCCTCAGCGGGCTCGGCCAGCAGTGTGCTCCTCCTCAGCGGGCTCACTGCTCTGCTTCACTAGGCACAGCCACATCCAGATCGCCATGAATACGGGACGGGTAAAATGGAGCAACTGTACTACAATTTCTTACATGACGCTTGTCCCTTTAGATAAGTGAGTCCTAGACTGTAGCTCCTATGAACAAAAACGTCACTGGGGGAAGGACTACACTTCCCGGTGGTGATGATATGCAACGGAAAGATCCGGAAAGCCACATCTACTTTCAGCACACTACTGTAGACTATTTTCTGGGGGAGTAATTCAAAACTATTTTTTATGTTTATCTAAAATTGTACAGTACAGAATAATAAAGCCAAGATAAACCATAATTTCCCCATTAATACCTATATAGAAAATTCAGTTTTAAATTATTAAATTTAATTCATTAAATACCTTACATTAACACATGGAAATGCTAAAGAGTAGCGCTAGCAGTGAGTATAATACCTTTTAACCCAACACTTCATTCGTGAAGTCCCAATAATTCTTCTATTCTATTCCTCCATCCAACTCTAGATTTCATCTGCCAAGAAGAAGAAATCCTGCCATATCTAAAATAATAGTTTAGAGCATATTTTTGAGTACAGGACAGGAAATAATTTTTTACAAAGTCCACTACAAGGATAGGCCAGCAAGCTGCACCTCAGCAATGTGCTGCAGCAATGCTAAGTCTGCCACGGGCACTCACTGCATTTTCAACCCTACTTCTGAAAATTAATTCTTAGAACAAAGATGAATCACTTGGAGAAAAGCACCATCTTTATGTATCACTTACCAGACTATTCAGTCACTCTTTTTTCTTGGAAGTAAATTTCTATTAAACACGTGTAAAATAAAAGTTTTTTTTTTTTTTTTTTAAATTTTTGTTTTTGGAGACAGGGCTTCTCTGTGGCTTTGAAGCCTATACTGGAACTAGCTCTTGAAGACCAGGCGGCCTTGAACTCAGAGATCCGCCCGCCTCTGCCTCCCAAATGCTGGGATTAAAGGTGTACTACACCACTGCCTGGCAAAGACTTGTTTATTTTATATGTATGGGTATTTTGTCTGCGTGCATATGCATGTCCCCTGGAACTGAAGTTACACACAGTTGTGAGCTGATATGTGGGTACTGGGAATTGAACCTGGGTCCTGTACAGGAGCAGTCAGTGTTCTTGACTATTGAGCCATCTCTCCAGCCCCCTAAAATTAAGTTTTTATCAACATTAATCCCAACAGTTTGTTTAATCCAAGCCACATATTTCAGGAGCAAAGCCAGGAAGTTGCCCCATGTTTCTGGAATAAAAGCCTTCTCTCACTCCTATTCATTAACAAGAGGCAGAAACTGATGCTTTGTACGTGTCTGTCTCCTCTCAAACCAACACTCAAAATACCAGATTAATCCAGAAAGTCTCCCTAACACTGTGCTGTAGACACTCAGTTGGATACACAGATCTAGACAGAGCACCTATGGGATGACAATATGAAAATTATCATTGGAGAATGTAAGAAGTTAAACCCTGACTACTGCAAACATATGTTACTTATCTAATCTAAGGGACATGTTTCTTTGTCTCACTCCTGGTAAAAAGTCAATTAAAGCAACTTTAAAAATCCATGTTCTCTAGTGGATTCTAGAGAAAAGGTATGTTGTCTGTTTCTCTCTAGCCTCATGCACTAGAGTTCTAAGCGAATAAACAGTCAGAATTTACCACAAAGAAGCACTTCTTTCTAATAATAGTTACTTGCAACAAAGTATCACTAC
>JAQHUG010000337.1:1344726-1362683 GCA_028555095.1 Dicrostonyx torquatus | reverse complement strand
CCTATAATGGCTCCCTCAATCAAGATATCTCTTTCCTTGATCTTATCTCTGTCCTTCCTCCTTCTTGAATACCCCATTCCCTCAAGTTCTCCTCACCCTTCCCCTACTTTTCTTCTCTTCTCCTTCCACTCTCCCATCTCCACCCACTCCCATACTCATAATTTTGTCAGGTGATCTTGTCTGTTTCCACTTTTCAAGTGAATCCTATATACGTTTTACTTAGGGTTCCAAAAGTCCAGATGAAGAGTGGGAGGAGTGAGAATATGAGCAAAGTTGTCAAGGCCATGATGGGGACACATACCAAAACAGTCTACCTGAGCTAATGGGAGCTCACCTACTCCAGCCAGACTGGGAAGGAACAAGC
This sequence comes from Dicrostonyx torquatus, assembly GCA_028555095.1. NCBI lineage: Eukaryota > Metazoa > Chordata > Mammalia > Rodentia > Cricetidae > Dicrostonyx > Dicrostonyx torquatus. The sequence goes on along the minus strand of JAQHUG010000337.1, from coordinate 1,362,319 downwards.
ATAGGAGCAAACTAGTCCCTCTGAATGTGGTTGACAGTTGCATGGCTGGGGCAGACTGAGGGGCCACTGGCAGTGGAACCAAGATTTATCCCTACTGCTTGTACTGGCTTTTGGGGAACCTATTCTCTTTGGATGGATATCTTACTCAGCCTAGACATAGTAGGGAGGGCCTTGGACCTTCCCCAAAGCAAAGTGCCTTACATTCTCTGAGGATTGGATGGGGTGGGGTGGGAGGGTATGTGAAGGTAATGGGAGGAGAGAAGGGGGTGGGAACTTGAATTGGTATGTATAATGAAAAAAAATAGTTTGCTTTGTTTTTTAAAAAAAATTTTAAAAAAATCTTTAATCTTATACGGGTTATGCCATGGGAGGAAAACAGAAAAATGAACAAGGGTGAGTAGCAAAAGCAACACTGGCCTGTATGCCTGTCCAAAGAGGAAAGAAGATGACAAGATCTGACAATAAGCGTTTCACGAAGAAGGTGGCCAGACATTTTTAAAGTCAAGGAACATAGATAATAACTTTGAAATTAAAAGCACTCTGCAAAGCTTTAGAGTGAGGTGATCAAAAGAAAGGCTGAGATGACAATGGGCAGAGCAGGATCAATTGGATCATTCTGACCTTACTCTTAAGAATACATGTGACCATCAGCTCAGACAGAAGGGCAGATGGCTAGAACCATTATGCGTACCTGCTGACATCTCTATGTACATTAAGACTAGTCAAACCAACTGTATATACGGTGTTGGGATTCTTCTTGATCTTGTGTTTAGTAGTGTCTCCTCTAAAACTAACACTGTACTATTATCAGCTTTTTATCAACCTTTTAATATTGTTACTATGCAAATGCGCCTCTAAACACTTTACAACAGAACTGATTTTAGAATGTACATTACAAACTGGACCCACTTAGGGTTCCAAGCACGAGATACACATCAATGGTTCTTTTTTAAAATACTGAATTATTCTACCAGGTTTAATTCAAGTTGCAATGCGCTTCTTTCATTTTTCCACATGCATCTTCATGTGAAATGGCTTCATGGACAACCTATAAATATGGCAAGTCAACAAAAAGTTTGCTGTATAAACAGTAAGGGCCCACTGAGCTGAGGTCCGAGGACCTTGTTTTGACAAGGTTCCTTCTCTGGACAGCTCTGAGAGATGAGCAACACACTACAAGGTACTCGGTCCTGCATGTACAGATAACTGAAGATCCCAGATTCTAATTTCCAAACCTGGAAGGGAGCTCATCCACCTTCGACCTGCACTAAAAAATAAAAAGTCCCCAAATGCTAACCAATGTGTTTGTTAGCTTTATCATAATTGTAACATTTTGCCTGCATAAACAATCAAAGAGGAATGATTTATTTGTCTCAGTTTTGGAGGCTTCAGTCCACCCGAGGTGCGGCAGACAGGAAGCAGCAAGCGGCGGTCTCCCTTCTCCACTCTAGTTGACCTGCACCCCTAGTTTATGGGACCATGCAATCCACATAAGCAGATTTGGTCAGATTTTCCCCTTAAAGCACTCTGGAAGTGCTCACGGATACAGTCAATGTGTTTCACTATGGTTTGAGGTGCTCCTTAATCCAATCAAGATGACAACACAGACTAGCTAGCACAAGGCATACTGGTTTAGATGACCACAAGTACTTCCTAATAATAACAAAATTCATAAAACCTTAGTTTAGTCAGTCAAGTACTTGCCGTTGCCACCATGCACCTGAGTTCAATCCCCATCACCCATATAAAAAGGCAGGCACCGGAGCCTAAGTGTATGTACTTGAAATTCCAGAGTAGGGAAAATGCAGACAGTCAGATCCTGGTGTTCACTGGCCAGCGTATCCTATCCTAGCCCAATAGTAAGCAAGTCCTGCCCTAGTGAGAAAACAGTCTCAAAACCCAAGGAGGATGCTCCTTAAACTGACCTCATGCCTCCACAGCCAAATGCGCGTGCACACGCGCGCGCGCGCGCACACACACACACACACACACACACAAACACGGGGGGGTTGTGTGTGTGTGCTGATACAGGTGATTCTCAGAAATGGTTTTATATTTCTCTTTTTATTATGCTGCTTCAGAGGAACCGTTTAGTTCAAAGTGAGCTTTGTAGGTGGAATTAGTAAGCATTCATAGAATAAAAACACCAATACACACACACCGGGGGCTGTAAATGTTAAGACCGTTGGCGAATGACACTCAGTTTTTGTTTAGAAATAACGCTCTGATGTAGGAAGGATTCCATTACAAACAGAACCTTCTTGTGCATGTTCCTCTTATTTCCCTGAATATCCAAAATTGTACCATTAATTTCTAACGTAAGAAAAACCTGCTTGAAATATCTTCCTGAGTTTAAAAGAATTATCACTTGTGTAGAATGAATAGGCATAAAATAAAGACTGCTGGCCACTTCCACTTCCAAACTTAGTCTTCAGGGTTCCTGCCCTGCCTGACCAACTCCAGTCTGCTCACGTACAGAGCTACACTATCTCAGAGTTTCCTGAAACAGACTCACTTTACTCCATCTGGGACGTGAGAGATAATTCTAAAACTACTGCTAATTACAATAGACAAAGGGAATGAACAAGCAGAAGTTCTTGGAACTGGACCAAATAAGGTTTTTCGGTGAAAAGGATTCCTAAATAACCTACACTTTCACTATTTAGCAACAAAAGCTTGACAGGACAGAAGCTGAATGCTGTCACTCGGAACTTCAATGTTTCACGGACCCGCATGTGATGAAGACTTGGTTCTCCAAGGAGGTGATATTAGGAGCTGGTAGAATCTTTAAGGAGTGGAACTGGTTCAAAGAACTTAGGTCAAAGGTGTTATGGCCATTAATGTTTTAAAATAGGCTTCTTTCTTGTTCTTTGTTCCATCTTGTGTGATCTTATTCCTACCTTGATGTGATCTATCTCCAAAGCACTGTGACCAAGTGACCATGAATTGCAGCCAAATTGCTTATCTCAGACATTTTGTTATAGAGAAAGAAAGTGTTTAACAGATTTCAAAATTAATATTGCCTACAAAACAACAGGGCCAGAAATGCTGCCGACAGATCTGAGAACACCAAGAACATAGTTGTTTCAAGTATAAATGCTAATAGCAGCTAACTTCCAGGTCGGGTGTGAAGACAGCTTACTATTACAGACGGCATAGGAACTACTATTAGCAATTATGTTCAAGTGCAGAAATGCACATGCAATTTAGAATGAAGTTAGGCATCCTCCACTGCCAACGCTCCAGGGTATCAAGAACTCTGAAAACAAAAAAGCTGGAAAATATAACGATTTTAAATCTCTTTCAGACAGCAGAGCGCTTGTTTCCAAATAAAACTAGCCTCTCTCTGTGTATATGTGTGAAGCAAAACGTTAAACTATTCTTTCATTTAATAAAGTACTAAAAGCATTTAAAACTGGCTAGCTCTTCCCTTTCACAGCAGCCATGACACATCTATCTCACCTCAAAATGCACGTCTCTACAGTCTCTACTCTACAGAACATTATAGATATCAAGACCAGCCTTCATCTTTCACAACTCAGAACCATAATGATGATTGACAGTGTTAGCCAAATACATAAATATGCTTCCAAGGCCTACTGTATTTGGTGTTTACAAGCATTGGAGGTTACCCTGCCTTACTCTGAGTGCTACCAACCTATGGCTCAATCTGCACACAACAGAGCTGTGAACGCCCATAAAACTGTCGAAAGACACAAGTAGGCAGGAATGTATTTGAGTTAAGATCAGACTCTGTGGATTTTTACTTTGGTAACTCTGACTCACCGTAAAGTTAATTATTACACTATGTCTATACATAGCATGATATGTCTATCAAACTATGTAGTATATACAAATATATAGTACACTTACATATTTGGGGGAATTACTAACCATTATAAAAATCCATGAAGTGGTACGACATACTTTTCTACAGGATATAGCAGGAGATAAATGTTTAAATTTGGAAGAAGTTTTAAAGTTTTGCTCATACTGTTTATTCCTTTTATACTGCCTAATTCTTTAATAACTTTCTGTTTATACTGTTTCATTCTTTAGTAACTTTCTAAACTCATTGAGAAACTAATGTATACACTGACTGGAGTTTTCACCTTACATGGTTGCTTAGAGTACTAAGTATATTTAAAAACCTTAATGAAGTGGCTGACACCCAATAAACATCTAACTCGCATGGTTAGAGATGATATTTCATCAATGCTTTGGGAGCTGATGGCTTCAGGCTGAAAGGAGGTTGAGACAAACCAGGTGAAATTGTAAACTCTTGACTTGCAGGATTTCGTGACTTAGTGTCTCCTTCAGTCCTGCCACCTTCAGTTGTCTCTGCTTACCTCATCTTCCTCCTCCCTATACCCAGCACAGTGACAATCTAATGCTGATCACCACAATGTCACATCCCTTACACACACCCACTCCCAAAACTTTTCTCTCTCATTTCTCAAAGGAGAGTTAAAAGTTACTTTGACCATCAAAATTCATGTCACCCACAGGAAATTACTCTCAATTTGAGGTACAATAAGAATTTGGTCACCAAATGAACTTGAAGACTATTTAAAGCTACAGTGTTAAAACTACTTTTATTTTCAGGGCTGGAGAGATGGCTCAGTGGTTAAGAGCATTGGCTGCTTTTATGAAAGACCCTGGGTTCAATTCCCAGCACCCACATGGTAGTTCACAACCATCTGTAACAACAATCGAGGATCCAACTTTTTCTGGCCTTCTGTGGACACTGCACACACATGGCACAGACATACACACAGGCAAAACACCCATGCGCATAAACATAGATAAAAAAATTTATACAAAAAAAAGCTACTTTTATTTTCTTAATGGACAGAGGTCGGTTTAATAAAGGAAGCTGTGTCCTAGCTAGAAGCAGATTGGGCAGGAAAACCAAAATGTGATCAGAGACCAGTGACAACATACTACAGGTAAAACTCTAGAGTGATCCGAAGTAGAGAATCAGAATCTGAGATCAGCCGGCTAATGGGGCATGGGAATAAGGAAAATAGCAAATGGTCTCTCAGGTATCTGAACATCATTGGCTTAGGGAATAATACAAATTTCTTATTGTGATCTTTGTTATATCCTACCCCACTGACTAAACAGAACTCAAATATGGACAAAATTAAATAATTAGCCCTCTTGATCATGCGCCGCTTTTTGGCTATGAAGTGCACAGTGAAGGGAGCTCATACATAATGTGTCTAACTGAACAGTCACTTAGTGTTTAACTGACAACATGATGGTTTTCCTTTTGATCAGCATTTGTGATCTCCTTTTAATTTTGCCAACATAACATTAGGACTTAAAAGTTCTTAGAGAAATTCAAGTAAACAGCTCACAGGAACATGTTTCTGTTCTCTAAACGAGACCACCCTGGACCATGTCTATTTACTCCTTTGTCTTAGAAGTCCACTCTTTCATTTAATAACCCCCAAATAGGTAAGGGTTTCTATAATACTGGCAAAAGCACTTTTTCTCATTTGATGTTCTTACACCAAAACAAGGAACTCTAAATGCTGATAGAATCTGCAGCACCAAATGACAATTTGCCTGAGGCTCTCTTGTTTAACACCAGGTGCTAATGAGAGCAAGGGTCTCTCCTGATGATACCATTAAACTTTACTCCTTACTCCTCACTGATCTCAAATGCAAACATCTTAGCTGCAAAAAGAGGGTAATAGAAGGGCTATGTACGGGGTACTTAGAGTCTCTACTGTAACCTTCACTGTGTGAAACTGTAAGCACACCTACCTACACTGAGGTAGGATCTCAATACTATCAAAACGTCAATTTTCACATGGATAAAGGCATCCCTCAAAGCATGTGTATTTCTGAATAAAAAGGTCACAGTATCATTCAAAATCGTCTGGAATTAAATTAAGAAAGCCTTGCAATAAAGTGCTGCCTAGAGGCCAGGTCTGACTCATTTAACATTTCCAAGTACCTTTTGTTGTACAACCTTACATAAGTATGAGAAGGCAGTAAGGGTGTAACATCTGAGGGTTTTGTCATTCCTTCAATCCAATCTCAGCTCAATTTCAGGTCATCCTGAATTAAGGCAAGATGGCTGAATAAGACAGAAAGAGCCATTTCAGTGCATGGAGACTGATGGTAAGTTAGAGAAACCAGGTTTTGTCCCTCCATATCAGCTATGGCTCCTAACAATCAAACAGACAGATGCATATGAAGTGCTGTCTAAATATTAAAATGTCTAAGTAACAACGATATGATCTTCACATCTGCTTTCCTCTCTATCTACCGAAGTTTAAACTCCCTATAAGAATCTATCTATTACTGTGATTTCCTAGTATGTGTCACAGAACTCTGTATGGTCTCAGTCAGCAACAGTGCTAGCTGAAGATATACTGAAAGTCAGTCCAAGCCTTTGAAAATGAACAGGACTGCGGTGAAGAGGTAGTGAGAAACAGTGACAGGAAGGCGCACTCCTGCATCTTTAAGACGTGCCTACTCTATGAAGGCCAGTGGTAGTAATTATTCACACACACATGTCCCAGACTGAGATAAGAAAATGAGCCATGCCCCTGACAAACTCAACCAGTCTCAGCAGCTCCCAGCACTGATTTTGAGTGGTGAATTATGAAATATAACACCAGAATAAATATATTTTCCAACAGCACCTGAGTAGCAAATCAAATACTTAACCTACCAAACTAAAAGAAAATAATCTATTTCATTAATAGAAAAAACCCTGGATGTAACGTAGAAGTGGTCGTTAGTCCCTCTGTATCAACTTCCCAGATTTTTAAGTGTAAACCTGCTTATTAAATAACAGTAACTGTGCCCTAATGACCTTGACATCTAAGGGGCAATTTCTCTGTAACTGCAACTCTAATGCTACATGCTAAAAGTAATCTTTTAACCATGAATACCACTTTACTGAAATGATCAAATGTCTGTTATCTTCAGTGAGTCACATGGACTGAACTCCTAACGTAATTCCAAGCAAATATGAGTTCTGTAATCATGGGCAAGTGACTTAGTTTCTCTACGTCTTCATCCTATCTTCATTGTTCACAAATTGTGGATAACAGAGTTCTTACCTCCTCTGGTGGTTGTGAGGATTATAGGTGGGCATGTGCTTGGCACAAACACTGGCCATGTATTAGATTCTATCTTATTCCAAAGTAGACAATTTCACACATAAAATATACTCAACAAATACATAGGTGAATGAACCAAGGGATTATTACTATGCAATTGAGGACTGCCTAAGGGAAACTTGTTCCCAAGGGACTATTCTGACTGAGGAAAGAAAGTTAACTTCTAGTGCTCACCCCATAATCCAGTGTAACCCAATGATAGTAAAAATCCTCTTTGCTCCCCTTCATCCCTAGAGTAACACCAGATTCTAAGTAACTAAAGGAGACTAAGGAGGATCAAATCACCTTTACATAGTTTAAAAAAAAAGATGGCTTCCTGTATTCCAAATGTAAAAATGGCCTTGAAAAATAAGACTAATAGTGTGAAGCCAGCCAAGCTGTGCTTTGTAGCTTACATGAAATCCTTACATTTATATAAAGTTGAACTGTGAAACTGAATTTCAGCAAGATACTTAATTGCCTTAACAGAGTGCTTTCATTTTTATGTTATTGTTGAAGATGTATAAATATTCTACTATTCTAAACCTGAAACTCATAATATTTCAAGTGCAATAAAGTATGAAATCATCCCTTCTTTAAATGTTTCTGAGTAAAAATTCTTAGTAGAAACACCTATTGCAACAATCTTAACACTATAAGTGCTATAAATAATATATATATATGTAGCCTAATCTCCTACAAACTGCATATGTGAGGTAAATATTAAGTTTTCATTGAAGAGTCAAATAACATTCAGACAACTGTTTAAAGGTACCTAGTCAGAACTAAGCAGAGACACATTCAATAATAAACCTTAGCACATCACCAAAATTTAAAGCAACCTCTTTTGATAATAGTCTTTGGGACAGTCGGCTGATAAATATATGAATGTTTAAAAAGCTACATAATTCAGAGCTATTAGGTATATTTTATTGTAATAGTGTGTCACTGTGAGAAATTACATAGCTTGTTTTCCAGACAAAAATCTAGCCTACTATGTCCTTAAAATTTTGTTTGCAAAATTTTAAAAATGCTCTTAGTCTTGTAGGTTACTCAAAGCAGGTAAAATATCTTAAAACCCCCAAATACAACTTTTAAGAAGGGCAAAAAAAATTCCTCTGATATTAGAGAGTTAAGTTTCCCCAAATCCCCTTCCCTCAAGAAGGTTGGGTTAAATCCTGGTATTAACCACAAATGAAGAAAACCAAAGAAGCACAGTGACAGGTCTGGAGAAGCCTTGGCTCCAGTCCTTCCTCGACTCTAGCCATTTGACTGTATTCTGAGTTGAATGTGTAAGCTGACTTCTACTTTCGGTGTCCTTGGTCATAGGCAAGAGAAATAACTGTTTTGAAGTAAAAAGGGAATATAGCTAAAAAAAGAATAGCATCCATTAATAGTTTCTTCCATGTCTACATTTTGTTATAATGAATCTTGTTTTTAAACAGCAAGACAGTCGCAAGTTTTCTAAAATGCTGAGCTACACAAAAATTTTGCTGTAAAAGAAATTAGGTCCTTTAAATTTCCACAAGGAAACTACTTCTCTAGATTGTAGTTATCCAAGAAAAAGGACATTTCTGTAATTTACATTAAGCCTCTGGCATTAACTCCTTTATACCTGTCCTAGATTCATTTGACAATTCCTCTATCTTTGGACTGGCTATGAGGAAGGAAGCAAAGGCTTCATTCATTTCTTTATTTCTGTCCCAAGCATGACACTATGCTTGAATTCATTCATCCGTTCATTTTGCAAATACCTACTGAATACTCACTGCTGAACAGTGTAAGAGGAAGCAGGCTAAGCCATAACAAACGAGAATGCCTTGCCCAGACAACTTTTAGTAGGATAATAAAATATTTGGAAATCAATAAAGAAATAGCAAGTTCCTATTCTGTCAATAGAATTCAGAACACGGGAAAGACAGAGCAGGAATCCACTCCAGTTTGGGGAAGGAGAGTTTAGAGTAAGCCAGGCTTTGAAGGAATTGACCACACTGGGAGAGGGGAGAAGAAACAGGACAGGTGAAGAGGTGAATTTGAAAAATGGTCCCCAAATCAGGAAGCATTTTATATTATAAAATCAGTAACTAAGGATAAGGTTGGAGCCATTCGGGAAGTAGGGAACAAACTGGTGGCATTAAACAGTGTAAGAGTAAGAGGGTCGTGACATCTAAACATTGGTGACGACCAGTCTTTTTCTTACATAAAATAATCAAACATAAACATAACATAATATTAAAAGGTCCATAGTCAAAAGTCCTGGACTATAACCTGATCTGTTACAGGTCATACGACCTTCAGCAAGTTCCTAACCCAACCCAAGCCTTTTCTACTCTCTGTAAACCACTGAATCATTCTAACAACTGAGACTACAAAGGTAAACAACACATAGCTCCTTATAGACTACCCTCTAAGAGAGAAATGGCTATAGAAGGAAGACCGCCAAGACCCTGCAAAGGATAATGTCTGAAAGACGCAAAGCTGCTTCAGAGAAGACATGAGGGCACTGAGAGCTGAACAGTACGGGTATAAAGCCAGTGAGCTCTCGCTAGCGACGAAAGGATTTTTAAATACAGCAATAACATCATCATTCATCTCAGCAAAACTGTGACACTGAACACCACAACTACAATGGACCTCAGGACAGATACATTTAGGATAGACAAAAGCTAATTTTTCCTTTTTGTTAAAAAAAAAAAAAAAAAAAAAAAACAAATCCCCTCCAGGGGGCTGGGGAGATGGTTCCACTACAATTTAAGAGCGCTGGCTGCTCTTCCAGAGGACCCGGGCTCGATTCCCAGCACCCACATGGCAGCTCACAACTGTCTGTAGCTCCAGTCCAGGAGACCTGACACCTTCACACCAAAGTACATAAAATAAAGTTAGAAACGTACGTCATATCTTTCCTAGCAAACAGCAAATGTCCACAGGCACCTAGAAAATATATTTGCATTCTTGTTTTACCAGCACTGACTTATATATGGCCCACTCAAACCAAAGCACCCTCTTAATCTGCTGCAAACGCAATTAACCCCACAAAAGTTTCCTTTGTTTAGTTGCTTCTTCCTTATTTTATAATACTCTAGGCACGATGCTGTGTTTTCCCCATTGGTTTTGCTACCCTACCTCTCCGTTTACTTTAAAAGTTACAGGAAAACAAGATCATATTAACTCGAACCATAGAGGAACAAGATTCTCCTGATGCCAGGAAAGTTTGGCATAAAAAAAAAAATCAAACTAATCGTTAATAATCATGGCGAGCAAAGCACATTCAAAATATGGTATATTTATTTACAGTATATAATATGTACTCAATATTCTAATTTACACAGTATGTGTATTAACTATAAATGTGCATGTTTATGGATATAATTTTAGGAAGAAATCTTGACTTTAATAAAAACTACAATTCTATTAAAAACTGTCTAATAATATCTATCAGCTATAATTAATTATAATTGTTTGAAACAAGTGCATTGCTTTTTACTCAATACCGAGACATCATTTTTTCATTCTTTGAAATTAAGAATAAATTAAGTCACAGATGATGCCTAAAGGAGAAAACGTACAAGCTCCTGTTTTTACTACTTACACATGGAGTGAAGAAAATGAGGGAACATTAAAAATCTCAGACAAAAAAAAAAAGGTCATTTCTAGCAATGGCCATGTAATCACTTCTCCACAATTCTGCACTGAGCTTTCACTTAATGAAAACTTTAAAATGTGTAAAACATGTTTCGTTAAAGTTTCACAAGTCCTTTAATCTTACTCGTAGAAAACAGAAAAGGTCTATTCTCTGAAAGGCAACGCTAAACTTATTGCTAAATATTATCTACCCTTTAAAAATGGCGCGTGGAAATTGTTATCATTTAGTATGACTCAGAGAAAGGGGAAAATATTTAAAGATCCTTCCTGTTTCTAACCAAACGTTAGAAGGGCTGCTTTGGGAAGGCTTTCACTCCACCGCAACCAACCAACCCTTCACCTCCTGAGCGTTTCTGAGAAACACACACACTACTCTGCAGCGTCTTTCATCCGCTTCGAGCACAACCAACCACATTCCCCACTTTCTTTCTCAGCAGACAGCTCTGGTCAGAACCTGGACTTCTCGGCGGACCAGATTCTGGAGATCTGTGTGACCTTGGGCACGTCATTTATTTCTTTAGTTTCCCCACGAGCATCCCAAAGTGAAAGCGCTTGTGGGCATAGTTCAGAAGTAAAGCCATCTGACGTCTGAGAGCGAAGAGGGACAAACCTTGCGAGTTCAGAATTAGCTCCTTAGAGAGCCCACATCAGGAAACTGGAACTGAGTCGCAACTGTCAACACGGGCTGTCCTCTTACCCCAAAGGGCATAACCCCAGTCCCGGCGGCAGCCGACCTCCGGGCTCCGACGCTCGCTCCGGGCCCTGCACAGCTCCAGCCTCACCTGCCGGGGACCCCACACCAGCACATCCGCCCCCTCGCCCGCTGGGGACCCGGGAGGCCGACCTCACCCTTCCCCTCCGCCCGCACCCACAGCGGACTTCCTGGAGGTGCCGGGCCGGGCCGGGCAAGCGGCATTTACAAACCAGCTTTACGCAGCTCGCGTAGAGACCTCGCTGACGCCCAGAGGGCCCCGCTCCCCGCCCGTCCGCCCGCCCGCCGGCCAGAGCCCAGTCCCGGCGCCTCCGCCTCGGCCTCCGCCTGATCCCGGGCCGCCCTGGCCGCCCGCGGAGCCGTGCGGACCCGAACCGAGAAACCTCGCCTTACCGGCAACTGAGGCACGGACTTCACTTCCCACCTTTGGAGCCCTCTTCAACTCCCGGATCAATTCACTCCGGCGACGCCGGAAGGACCCGAGAGGAACCAGGCGTTGTCCGGAATCCTGCCCAGCAGGAGCCGCGCAAGGCCCGATGGGGATTCGTAGTTCCGCCCGCCGTTTCCATCAGCACTTCCTGCCATCCTTGGACCACATTTCCCAGAAGGACGCGCGAGAACGCCTAGGGCGATGGGTGGGGACTCGGCTAGCAAATCAGAACAGAGTTCCCTGCCTTTACGGGAGGAAGGGAGACCGAGAGAGGGAGAGCGCCCAGAAACGGAGGAAGGGCGGGGCCGCCTCTCACCTGAACCAATCCGAATGCAAAGCCGGGCCTCGGACGCCGCGCCCACCGATGGGCGGGGCTCACGGATGAGTGGAAAGGAAAAGGGCGGGGGGCGGGGGGGAGCCAAGGTGGGGGAGCCACCGGCAGCCCGGGCTGTGTTTCTGGGTGGGCAGCGGAGGAAACCTCTGGGTACCGGAGAGGTGGAGGAGGGAGGGTGAGGTGTGGGCTCGGCTGGGGCCGGAGCAGCACGATCGCCCAGGACAGCCCACCCCGGTGTGCACCGGACCAGCCGATGAGAGGGCTGAGCCGGACCTGAGGAAGCGAGCGCCAGGTGCGACGCCGGGTTGTGGGAGCAAGCGGCCGGAGAAGCCGCCGCTACGAGACCCTCGCTTCGCGCCGCCTGCAGCCCGGGCTGCGCAAACAGCAGAGGGAGGAGCCGGAGCCCGAGGTTCGGCCAACTAGACGAGGGGAAGGCGGAGCTTGAGTCTCAAGAGGAGCCTGGGCTCAGACTGCTCGGTAGTTTCCCCGGAGAGAGGCAGGAGCAGCATCCCGAGCGATCGCAGCCCCGCCGAGCATCCTCTCCAGCATCCCGAGCCCGGGATTGCACGGGTGCGGGAGGTAAGCGTGGGTGCCCGTAGCCGGCGCCGGGCACACCGCCCCGGGATGAAAGGCATCTGACAATAGGAATGCCAGGGCAGAGCTGGAAAAGTGCTATGTTGGTTTAAGATAAGGGTGCAAACCCTTTCAGGGAAACGATGTACAATTTTGGACTTTAGTAGGGAGAAAAAAAAAGCCAAAGGTAACTCCGTCTGAGCTATTAAGGGCGCGGTTAGTGGTTTTGTTTTGAGTTGCACCATTAAAATTGCTCTGGGAGATCGCAAGATTGAAGAAAGCCCTGTTAATTGAGAACCAGGTGGACGGCGTCTAGGTAGGTGCGTAGCTGGTAAAAAAGCAAAAATGCCGTTGATATAGAATGACTTCGGAACTATTTCACTAGGAAAACAACTTTATTCTCTTCAGTACCTGCCGCTTGTGTTAGCTTATCAGATTGTTCTGCTATGGACCTGTTATCCAGGGCGATCGTATTTCAGATTCCTGGGATTGCAAAAAGATCTGGATTACAGAAGCCAATAATGAGATAGATTGGGTTCGGGTTGATCCTATCATTAGTATAACTTTTACCGCAATAATGAGAAAATAAATTTAAATAGGCGGTTAGTTCGCTTTCCTTGCTGCTGGCGCTGGAATATTGAAACAAAGACCTGGATTCAGCCTACAACAGGAACATATGGTGTACTTCATCGCTGCTGCTTATTCTCTCGTTTGTGTCCGGCAACGTTGTTTGGTCTTTTTTTAAAACAGGAGTCCATTGGAAGCTGTGTGGAGGAGCTTTCCTCTGTTGAAGAGAGCAGGTGTAAAATGATAACTTTTAGTATGTTATAACGGGTTCCGATTTCAGAGATATATCGTATCATAAAATAATAATAGTTCATTCTCATCATGTGTATACTTTTTAAAATGCAAATGTAATAAATATGGGTGGAATTATGCAGTAATACTTGGTGAAGGTAATAGTCGTCCCTGCCTCTGTGTAACTAGGACAGATTACAGCCTTTTTCATTTTGAAAAAGTAGTAAGAGTCTTATCATCTTAGTTCATTTTCTTGTCGTTGCACAGTGCTCCAGGTTAAAAAAATCTATTAATCACAATACCATATTGCAGCATATTCTGTTCCGAAATGCCTTTATTGTGATAGTTGACTGCTCCATACGGTGTCAGAATACTTTAGATTTTTTTTTTTAAAGAATGGTCAGTAAGGTCCAGTAACAACGTTCTTTTTTCTTCTGTTGTCGTGCCATTCTGGTTTTCTTTAGGATTTGGAATTCTGTTTTTGAGGTGCACACAAAAATGCCTTTTTAAAAAAAAAATGAAGTGGCTCAAAGGTAATTCTCTCCGTGGTTTAGGCTTCTGCCCTGCAGAGTGCTGGAACTAATGAGAAATCTACATCACTAAGTTAATTAAATCCTTCCCTCCCACATTCTCACATGTCAAAGAACTGTGGGCACAGAAAAAAAAAATCTTAAATAAAAATAAACACCAACAAAAATATCTAGGCTTAGACTGAGCAGATCAGGTAAGTATGAGCAGAAGCTAAGAGCTTGTAGGAAAGCAAAGACAGCAGAAGCCACTGAACTTCGCAGCCACAGTCTGCTGGGTGCTGTCTTTGGTCCACTCCTGGAGCCCTGTCTGTTGGTGTAGCCGGCTAGCTGATGTGGTCTCCAAACCATGGTTTGGGGTAGAGAAAATACGGTCGGACGGTTTAGTAACTCTTGGATAGGGTGGTGCTTGCCCTTGTTATTTGTGATGTAGATGCAGAGTCCTGAGTCAGAGTCTTAGCTGTGAGGCTCCACTGCCGGTTCCTTTGGAAACGGAATACCTGTTGTCTCTAGGTCATTCCCCCGCACACAGTGATAACAGTCAGTTATATGACTGGTAGTGAAGTGCTTTCGGAGCCTTTACTAGGAGGACCTTTTGAAAGAATTTTTGACGGAAATCGGAAGATAATTGATACAAGGGTCTGCAATGGAGATGCATGTTGAAGGTTCCCTAGTATGTCTGTCGCAGGTCTGAGATGTCATGAGGCCACAGTCTCATTAAGAAAGAACGAGACTGCGATTTTAAAGGACCCGTCTTTCCTTTGGATCCTTTTAAGAATTCAGTGAACGAGACTGGGTTCCTGTGTCACTTTGGGAGTAAGAAGACCATATTTCTATATGACAGCAAATCATTACCAAAGTCATAGTTGGACAGTGTCTTTCACGTTGAACTCTTCATCCGATTTCATTGATGTTCCCATTCTATTTCAATTAACCAGAGATGTTAGCGTTGGGAAAGGCCACTCAATTTGTATCAATTCAATTTATATAAATTTATATAGCAGCTGTGATTGAAAAGTAGATTATTTATCCTGCTCATCTCACTTTTTGCTGCATATGCATAGCTATGGTATGATGAAAAATACCGACAGCAGAGTGCAGACTGTCTCTCTTGTAGAGGAATTACTCGGAGGTGACTCCTTTAGCCAGAAGACTTGGCTAATTTCAAAGAAGGTTAGCTCTCGGACCCACTCTTTAAATGTGAAACTCCGACTCTTAAGCCTACTGAGTAAAAGTAAATTAATTGGAATACATTTCTAGCAGAAGGGCTTGGTGGCTGTCATTGACACAACAGGAAAGGGACTTTCAGGTTCAAAGTCAAATGGTATTGGTGTGAGTGGGAGGCAGGGAGATAGATTTAAAAAAAAATAAAAAGAATGCTTGCAAAGCATACCCATGGCATGGGAGAAAAGATGCTTGATGTTGTGGGTTAAATTCGTGTGAGAGAGTACAGTCTTCCTTTCTCAGCCACAGATTTCTGCAGACCTACATCCATAATGCAGACATTACGTTTTTACGCTGTGAATCAGTCACTAAGTCATTAATACATTAAATTTTGAACAGTTCTAGTTTCTAAAGGAAGAACAAATCCATCATGGTATTGTTTGGACAAAATTTCTAAAAGAAATGAAAACTAAAGTGATGTCTATTCCCTTTAACGAAGCTACTGAGACAGACAATCCATATAAATAAGAACCCATGATTTTGATTTTTTACAAAATTTCCTAAAGTTAAATGCTGGTTTGGGGAATCCAGAGCAATTGTTTACTCAGATAGGGATTTGCTTTGCTTTTCTAGTCTTCCAGCTAATAGTTTCCATAGTTCATCCTTAAAATTTGGGTCATTGTGCTTTTTCTGCTTTTATAGGAAGTATAAATAATCATTTTTATGCATGTAGAACCTTATGTTTTTATTGTCACTCTCAGTCCTGGGAGTTGAAGCGAGGTCCTCGGGCGTGGTGGGTAAGCACTCTACTACTGAACATTGACTCATTAAGCATGGATTTTGAAATTTTCTCAGGCTTTGCTTTGGGTTGGTTTGATAGGATGTTATTAAATTCCTTAGGCTACTCTTGAAATTTTGATCCTGCTGTCTTCACTTCTCCAGAAGGCATGGGTCTCAGAAGCCAGAGGATTAGGTTGTCCAGGCCAGGTGCATCCTTCCTAGCTCATGTTGCTGTTGAGCAAATTCTGTCAGGGTCAGCAGAAGGAAGCTACACAGTGACCACCAGCTTAGTTAGACATGTTGTTCAGTACTGGAACGTAGACAGTGGGGTATTTGTGTTTTCATAGATAAGACAGTTGGTCCCACCGAATGGTTACTGTGTCAGTTAGCTATTCTAAAAATGGCTTTGTTCTGATGTGTTGATTCGAGCCAGATTTGATTCACTTTGTAAGGCTGCAAAATTTTACCTACAGGTTTGGGTGGCAGCATTTCTAAATTCATTCCAGAGGTAGGGAATATGGGTGAGAGGCATGGCTCTGCCAGAAGATGTTCCCAAGGTGAGTATTCCCCAGCCAGGGAAGCCTGTGGCTCACCTCCATTGGCCATCAAGCCTCCAGGGAAGACTTTTGCTAAAGTCTTCCTTTTAAAGCTGCATTTCATTGTGTAAAGGCTGAATTTGTTCTTCAGTTTCTCTATTGTTTTCTACCCCACGCTCCGAAGGAGGAAAGAGGTCCTCCTGTGTTATTTAAGCATTTGTAGGGTTGGGTGTTAGATCCTTTTGACTTGACATTTTAGAAAAATATAACATGGTTTGTGTCGGAATTAAAAATGTAGTAAGTTTTTTTTTTATCTTTTGTTACTAGACACCTGGTGAACGCTAGTTAATTGTAAACGATTCTTCGATAATGAAATTAATAACAGCAGCTCTTTAGCTGGCGTGTGTTTGTGCTTAGCCAACATTTACTGACATGCTGATGGGAATAAATTAGCTTGGGAGTGATGATTAATCTTCCCTATTCCTTCGACACTCTCATGCTTAGTACTGTGCTCCGGGCTGCTCACTGGGTTCATAACTGTCTTGCTCGTCAGATATTCAGGATATTTCAGATTAATACTGAGTGTCATTGGCTTTTACGTGTATGTTAAAAAGCCTTAAACATGGGTCATGTTTAATAGTGGTAATATGTTCAGCAATTTGCTAAACTTATTATATCATTTTACGAACAAGATCAACTAGAACACTTACTTTGCTTAAACATCTCATTAAGCACTGAACACAGCCCTCCTCCCCAACAGTTGTCCGTACTGAGCTAAGAATAATCATTGCTGTCTATTGCTGGATTTTGGAGTAAATACAGCAAACCCTGCCCTTAACCTCAGCCTAACATGGTGTATACACTGTAGTTAGGAATTGATCACTGGATGCCAGTTAAAACCCTTCCACTTCCTGCCTCCCTAATTCTTTTGTTTTAAAGATGTCTTTAGCTTATTCTACCCCCAGATGCATGT
>JAQHUG010000337.1:1321286-1344582 GCA_028555095.1 Dicrostonyx torquatus | reverse complement strand
AATACTGAAAAATTAGATGCAGATAATATGAAGCTTCATCGGTACCAGAATTTAGTCCTTAAAATAGAACATTTGTTCTGTTTCGGCAAAATGGTTACGTCAAGAAGGCCAGAGTAAGAATGACATATGTGTTTGTTACCTTGGAGTTGTCACCAGGAAGGGCTAAGTTCTGAAACCTTGCTCAGTTCTGACCTGCATTACTTGGCTATGGAAGCTTGTTTGGCTTGTCAACTCAACTACCGCTTGAGCCCCTTTGTGATTTAGCCTCAGACTATTGTGCTACGAGCTCCTTGCTGGCTTGTTATTAACGTGGTAAGGCAGGCAGTGAATTTACTCTGCCTTAAGAAGCTTTTTTAAAAGCGTATTTATTGTTTTTCTTAGATGTATCTCAACCAGCGTTATCAGTACCTTGCTAACTGGTCCAGGCTAAGATGTTAGTGAGCGCCTCTCAAGTGTCGCCCATCTCTCTCCTAGCACCTTGTTTGGATTATTGTCTTTCTGTTTTGTTTTTATTTGTTTTGAAATGAGAAGACTTCACTGGGAAAGTTCTCATATTTTCCTCCACTTGACCTTAGCCAGAAATATAAGAAATGATTGATATATTGTCTGTATATAATTTCTTTTATCCTTTATTTTAAGATAGCATTTCATGTACCCCAGACTGGCCTGGTACTCAATGTATATGCAGAGATTACCTTCACTTATGATCCTCCTGCCTTGACCACCCAAGTGCTGGGTTTATAAGTTCAGGCCATCACACAGCTGCCCATTGCTTGATAATCTAAGTTTTGTTGGGTTATAGGTGTTTTGACACTGTTTGAATTGAAGAAGTTATTTATTTTATCTTTTCCATCTCTTAGTAGGATGGTATTATGAAGTATAATATTCAGTATCATGTTATTATAAAGTATAATACTTGCCACTCACTTGAATTAAATTAGTTATTGAGGCATTTAATTATTGTACCCCTCACGGAACAGTTTGACATCCTTGACACGATGTCTGTGAGGTATGTTCAGCCTTCTAGTTAAGAAGCCTCTGTCTAGTTACAAACATAGAGTCTTTAATTGCTTACCTGTATTAAATCATTTATTCTATCTTGAAAGCAGTTTAAATCACGCATGGTAAGTCCTCTGCCATGTGCTACCACATGAAAATTGAATGAAATATTCCTACATAACAATGTTGTATTTTTTGTTTCAGGTAACTCAGGAAACTTAACAAGTTATGAGGTCTTACACAAAAGGCACATACATGAATTCTGTTAGGAAAGGTCTTTGGTTTATTTCCTGTATTTAAAGTTTCTGTGTTCCTGTAAAGAACTAGAGCCGTTGAAGTGGTACAGCAGGTAAAGGTGCTTGCTGCCAAGTCTCATGACCAGGTTTGGGTCTCTGGGCCTCACATGGTAGAAGAGAACTGACTGCTGAGAACTGCCCCCACCTACATACATGCATATGTCCACATACATACATGTATCCATATATATATATATATATATATATAATGCATATATGCAATATAAAATAATAAAGAATTAATAAGAGACCCTGGGGTAGAATTTTTTGAGGCCGGTCTCACTCACACCTGCTGTTCCCTAGCTTTCTGCCTACCAAGGCTGACCTTGAGATCCCATCTTCCTCCATCTCCCCCAGTGTGAGGATTATAGGCCTGTTCCATCCAGGCCTGGCAACTGTTCATGATCCACAAAAGAGAAAAGCAGATTAGATGATTTAGAAATGGAGAAATAGTAACAAATTCACCAGTTGGTGTATGTCATTTTATCCGGCTGCTATTTGTCATCCACACTACACCGCTGACTGCCGTCATCTTGAGCTCTGTTGCTTTGATCCCCATTCACTTGAGTGAATGGTAGTTTTAAGGCAGAGGGCATGTTGGGTAAATTATTTAAAAGTCAAGTGCATTTACCCTAGCAATGAAAAAAAAAGCATGTTAGGGCTGGGAAGGTGGCTTGGTGGGTAAAGGACTCACTGAGTTATTTTAAGGACAGATTTCATATCCTCAGTGCCCGCATGAAGCTGAGAGCTTTGTAGGTCTGTAATCTCACTATTCCTTCTACAAGATGGGAGGCAGAGGCAGAAGAACACCCACCCTAGGTCGCCTGCAGTACAGTGAGAACCCCTGATGGAAACAGTCCGAGGTCATCTGTCTATGCAGGTCCTTCCACACGCTCTGTGGTACCCAGTGCCTGCCTCCCCCTCCTTCCCACCATCCACCACCAACACATACACCCATTTAAAAGAAGGCAGATCAGTTCATGGAAATGTAAAACCAAATATTTTGCCAGGTATGGTGGTGCAGGCCATTAATCCCAACATTCAAGAAGCAGAGCCAGGTGGATCTCTGTAAGTTCGAGGCCAACCTGGTCTACATAATGAGTTCCAGGACTACACAGTGAGACCCTGTCTTCAAGAAACAACAAACAAAAGACAAGCTAAACCCAAAGAACTGTATTCCCAATATGTTGGCCTAGCATTTAAAAATTTAAAAACAAATGTCTCAGTTACAAATGCTTTCTGCTACAAGCTTTAGGCAAAACGATATAACAGAATAGGATTTATTTTACATTCCTAGTTTATTTATTTATGTGTTTATGTATTTATTTTAAGAGCAGCAATCCAGGTGAGTAGATGTTGCTTTTCCTACAGAGGTTGAACCTTGTCTGTCAGGTTCTTTGACCCAGCAATTGCTCACATTTTGGTGTAAGGCAAATCCCTTGCCCATCTGTTCAGGTGTCATGTTCCAGTCCAAGCATGGAAGAATGGGGGGACGAAGCTTTGAACCAAGAGATAAAAGCTTTCCTAAAGGCCTACAGCAGATATCTACTGGGCATTCACTAACCACAGCCTGTTGTTACTACAACCTCAAAGGAACACAGAGTATCAGGGACTTAAGGTGCATGAAGCCAAGGGATGGGAGATAGAACATGACCTCGGGGTAACTTTGAGTAATGTCAGCCAGACTATTCATTCAAACCATGTTAGCTTTAAATTTCACTCACATCTTAGAAATTCAGTGCGTCCCCCAATGCCTACCTTGCCCACACCAACTTTTCATCTGGGTACTTAGCAAATTTCAAGTTACCGGGCAAAGGGAATCCTCAAAGGCTGATGGCCGTCTCTCTCTAGAAAGCTACCTGGCCAGCAATCTAATATCTTTTCTGCAGTTTCTCATTGTAACATAGTGTGTAAATTTTGATGATTATATTGTAATCTGTCTTAATCCTGAAAATATTCAAGGATCTATGTTGATATGACTGCATCCAATAATATGGGTCTGTAGGGCATGGTGATGCACACCTACAATCCTAGTATTCAAGTGGCTAAGCTAGAAGGGTTATGAGTTTGAGGCCTGCCTGAGCTCCATGGCAGGACAGTATCTTATCAAATAAATAAGTAAGTGAATGAATAATCCTCGGTATTAGGAACGCTTTTAAGAAGAGGTGAAGGTTTGCTAAGCTGCCTGACAAAAAGTAAGCAATTGCTCCTTAGAGGGAAGCCCTATAAAATTTATCACCATAGAAAGTGATGTTATCCGCTTCTAAAACACAGGGTGTTGCCAACATCTGTGCAGTGATCACTACCTGCAGGGTGACTCATCTGTCCAGTGACACATCTCGGACTTAAGACTTGTGATGAGAGTTATTCTGTCAGCTAGGAAGACCTGAGGAGAATTCCAGAGGGAGCAAATGAATACAAGTGTTACTAAACATTTCACCTAAAGATTTAATTTCACTGATGATGCCAAATGTTCTTGGCCATATTGGTGTTGTGATAATTTTAATCTTTGTATTAATTCTTTACCTCCAGTTTACTTACCTATCTGGTTCCCTTATGAGAGTGGCTTTGGGGCAGGGGGAAGATTCTCAGTTGACGACCACATAAGTTTCTAAACTCTTAGTCATATATAACATGGGACTGGGTACTATAGGAAGACAAAACAGAAAGATAAGTTACTGCTTGTCATAATATGTGACATGAAAATGGTCAGGTAAATCACAGCTCTAGTATGATAATGGTATTTGAGAAGCCAAAGAAGCAGGAAAAATTGACCTATTGGTAATCAAAGAAGGTCATAAGAATTTAGGCATTATGATTTATCACTTAATTGCAGGGAATGAAGCTACCAACTTGTACCTACAGGCGCATGACTTCCCTTTATAAATAAAGTTTTATTCGAACACAGCTGCTCCCTTTCATTTGCACGTTACTTTCTTACTGTAATATCAGAGTTAAATGAGGAATGTCCACGTCCACAAGCCTCAAGTATTTCATATCTGCTCTTTTTAGCAAGTCTGCCATCCTCTGCATATATCGACTCTGTAGTCAGACAAAATGGGCTGTTTTTTTATTACATTTTCATTGCTATATGATAATATCTTACTCAGTTTCTTTAAACCTTAGTATGGGATATATAATGGCTCAGCCTGTTTATGTTGATGTGATATTTTGTTGTATATAGCGGTAATTAATGTTCATTAACTGTTGCTTATTCAATATCAAAGTTTATAATGATTTATTATTTTAGGTGAACTCTTATTTTGATTCACGTGAAAATTCAAAACTCTCAAATTAATTCCTCCTGTGCCCAGGTAAAATGATCAGGAAACTAGAAATGATATACTTTACCTGTAAGAAATTTGAAGAACTGCATAAAGTTTTATACAGAGATAATAAGATGAATTTAAGAGTTACAAACTAAATATAATGAAGTCAATTTATACTTAGGATACAGTTAAGGCTAAATAGTGTATTTTAGGAAACAATGAGAAATATTTTTTTAAAGGATTAAAAATGCTTTCTTAGAAACAAGAGGAAAAATGCTTTAAAAGGAATCATAATGATACCAGTATTACAAAAATAAAGGTTAATATGAGGTATTGTGACTGTAGAGCAACAGATTATATAACCTTAATGTAGTAGGCCAACCTTTAAAGAAAAACTGAAAACTCAGAACTAGAAAGTCTGAATACAGACTCAAAAATCAAAGATATACAAGCAAACAATATTGAGAAATAATCTACTGTAACGAAGTGGAATTTAATCCAGATTACTGTAACATAAAAAACCATGACCTCACAGTAAAGATATATACACCCTGGATGCCTATGGAGGCTGTGTCAAGCAACAACGGTAGCAAAAAAAGAAATCCATAATGTTTTCATAGTGACATTTAGCAAACTAAGATGATAATTTTCTCAACTTTATCTTTTACTTTATTATAAAAAACTAACTTTGAAATAAGTTTAAAAAGTCACACCAATCCCAGCACTCGGGAGGCAGAGGCAGGCGGATCTTTGTGAGTTCGAGACCAGCCTGGTCTACAAGAGCTAGTTCCAGCGCAGGCTCCAAAGCCACAGAGAAACCCTGTCTCGAAAAAAACAAAAAACAAAACAAAAAAAAATAAATAAAAAGTCACACCAAAATTATCCAGACCCAAATACTATATAATTTGGTTAACTTGTAAGCAGATACAATTGGAATTCCAAAGGGAAGCTGTGAAGTTTCACATTAAATTTATGTGCATACCTACCACCAAAAGAAAAAAAAAGTCCATGATGGAATTAAAAGTAGAAAAGCATTCAGACTCACATATCCTTGTACATTGCCTGTACTTGTAACTGTTGCAATGAGTGCAGGCTGGATCCCTGTTCCATCCTGCCCAGCTCCCGGCCACCAGGCTAGCTTACATTGGAAATAACCACACGGAAATTGTATTAATTAAACTACTGCCTGGCCATTAGTTCTAGCCTCTTGTTGGCTAACTCTTACATCTTGATTCAACCCATTTTAATAGTCTGTAAGTCACCATGAGGTAGTGGTCTTACCAGGAAAGATTCAGCATGTCTGTTCATGGCGGCTCTCTCTCAGCCTTCCCTATCCCAGAATTCCATTCTGTCCTCCCTGCCTTTCTAAGATTTTGCCCTATCGAAAGGCTGAGGCAGTTTCTTTATTAACCAATGAACGCAACCCAAATACAGAAGGACCCTCCTATACCATACACTCCTTCCTCACTTCCTTCTATTTGCTTCTCATCATGGTAAACTGTACACAGAATGTATATTTATTTACATATGTTATTACATATACTGTTGTTCAGATTCCACATATGAGACAGACTTATCAGGTTTTTACAGAATTCTACAAATTTCAGTGCTAAGATTTTATGTAATTTTGAAGGACTAAATGTAGTTTCTTAGTATCTGGAATAAGACAAGAATATAGAAGCTCTCAATTTATGTTCACTCCTGTAATGAAGAAACTGGAAAAGGCAAATAAAAAACTTCTTGATTAGAAACAAATAATGAAACACATACTGAGAGTTGAAATATATTTTATATACAGAAAACCCTAATGAACACATACAGAGAGTGCGAGACCTTGGAACGCACAGCTCTAAATGGAATGTGTCCATCAAATCCTCCCAGAGCTCAGGGAATTCCCAAGAAGAGCAGACAGAAAAAATGGAAGAGCCAGAGGGGATGGAGGAAATCAGGAGAACAAGGCCATCTGAATTGATTAAACAACATACATATACACTCACCGAGACTGAAACACAAGCACAGGGCCTGCATGGGTCTGCACCAGGTCCTCTGTATGTGTAACAAATTTCAGTTTAGTATTTTTATGGGACTCCTAAGTGTGTGTATTAATGAGTTTCTGATTCTTGAGCCTGCTCTTGGGCTCTTCTGTTGGTTTGCTGTGTTATTTTTGTTTTATTTTACATTTTATTTTCTAATGTTTTGTTGTTATCTCTTAGAAGCTTGATTTTGTTTTTGTTTTTGTTTTTCTAATGAGAGACAAATGGGAGTGGATCATGATGGGAGGGGATGTGGGGAGGAACTGGGGGAAGTAGAGGAAGGGAAACAATCAGGATGTATTTTATGAGAAAGAATCTATTTTCAACAATTGGAAAAGATAGGTAACATTATTGGAAATTTGAGAAATCAAAATGAGGAACTGAGAACCATAGAATAGCTTAAATTAAAAGGGTCAGTAACAATCATTGGCAAAATTTGACAAAATTGAAAACTCTGTGTTCAGGCCTCTGAATTCTAGGCTCCACACACACACTTTGATGAACACTTTGACCATTCCTCAGAATGTTAACTACAAAATTATCATGTGATCCCAGTAACAACACTGTACCTGTGTACCCAAGAGGATTTGGGAAACAAGTCCACGTAAAAATTGATTCATAGGCAAATTAAATGTATTTCTATACAGTAGAGTATTATTTGACCATAAGGATGAGTGAAGTGTTGGCAGATGTAACATCAGTAACCATTGAAAACATGCCGACCAAACTGCCAAACGCAATAGGCCAACTTTATAGGGACTCTTTAGAAAAGGCAAATACAAAAAAACATATAATAAATTAATGATGGATCAGAGGGCATGGAAACTGACTGTTACTAGCATGTCCCCTTACAATGTAAAGAAATGCCCAAAACAGAGGGGATAATGATGTTTCCTTAATTTCACGAACCTGTCTTTTTAATTTGGTTTTATATTACAAAAACATTTTAATGTAAAGAATGAATGTGAAAGACACATGATGCTACCCTCTGGCTTCTGTTTGCACACATGCACATTCATGCAAACATGTAGAGCACGTGAGTACACACAAAATGGATATAGTTATTAAGCCTGTCAAAGAAAAATGTAGACTGAATTTCAGGTACAGGATCATTTTAATTTTAACAAACCCTGGCCAGGAAATCTTTATCCCAACGGTCAGGCAGAAAAAGACTTCCCTGTTATAATTTAAATAAATTTATTTTTTTTAAAAAAAATAAGATTAGTAAATCTTAATTGCAATGAAAGTGATTTTAAGGAAATATGAAAAGGCCAAAATAATGCAAATTATGCAAAGTTGAATTATGAGAAACCTCAAGAGGCAAATAAAACTAGTAATAAAGAAATCATTCATGTGGCATCATTGGACTTCAGAACACCAGGCAAAATTAATGAAGAAAGATTGATATCTTTAAAAATAGGGTTATTGTAATTTCGGAGTGCTAGGACAAGGCTAAACTTGAAGCAGACAAAATAAAAGAAGTGGAAAAACTCATTCTATCAGTTACTTTTCTTGGTGGTGCAACAAACAACCTGACTGTAGAAAGTGAGAATGGCTTTCGGCTTATGGCTTGAGGACATAGCCCATCATGGCAGAGAAGGTATGACTGCAGGCATTTGAGACAACCGATCACATCACATCTGTAGTCAGCAAGCAGAGAGCAATGACCACTGCTGCCCCTGTTCACTTTCCCCTGCCTTGTCCTGTCCCCAGCCCGTGGATTCCTTCTGACTACATTTAGTTTGAGTCTTCCCACTTCAATGAGGCCAACTTCAAAACTTTCTTATGAACATGGCAACAGAACTTGTCAAATTGATGATCCTAAACCATCACAATAAGTTTGCCATGCCCTATGCTGCAGCACTCAGTGACAAAAGGACTTAATAGTACAGTCTGCAGGGAATCACAAAGGAGTTTGTTTAAGATTCCTAATCCCTTAGCTCGGCATACCTAAGAACAAAAGTACAATTTTCACTGCTGTGAAAGGGACAATGCATAACAGCACCACAGAAAATGAAAGAATACTTTGTTGCCCACATAGACAGGGATTCAAGATTAAAGTGGTGAAATAAGAGAAATGTTTGCTGCTGCTTTGTTTTAAAGGTGCTTAGATCTTAGAAATAATTGGTTTTTCTGTTGTTTTCCTTTGCAGTTTTTTTTGGGGGGGTTGTTTTTTGAGACAGGGTTTCTCTGTGTAACAGCCCTAGCTATCCTGGAATTTACTCTGTAGACCAGACTGGCCTCCAACTCACAGAGATCCTCCTGCCTCTGCCTTCCGAGTACTCACTTATACTGTGCCACCACTTTCACTTGTGAGCAAGTTATTATAGAGTCAGATTGTCATAGGAGCTAATACTGAGATCTTGAGAGGAAAAAAATAACAACCAAGCCGTGTTTTCAGTTTCCCAAAGTAGGAGAAGGAAAACTGCTCAGATTAAAGGTAGTCTCTATATCATGGGAGCAAGTAACTGAAAATGGAGTTTGTAAGTTATTTTTATGATCATGGGAAGAGTATAGGTTATGGGTTTATGATCAGATAGTTAACATACCACAAAACATGGTCAGCCAATTCTCAGAGCAATGGAAACAGGTTACAATGCAATCTACAAGATTATTGAGGGAGAACCACTCAAAAGGTTGACCTCTAGCTAAGGACATAAGCAAAGTCTAACTTCTTTTTAACTAAAAATAAAAATGGAGTCGGCTGTTCCTTAAAACAAACAAAAACAAACTGCTACTACCTTGCTTTTAATGAGATTAGAAATCGAATTTGATGTCAAATAAATTTATGTCATGAAAAAGGGTATCTTGTGGTAGAAAGAAAATAATGTGATAATGTGCTTGGTCAGTTATACCAGATCATTAGAAAATAGGAGAAAATGTGAAAAATATTAAATTCTTTTTAAAAATAATTTATTTATTGTGTGAGCGTAGGTGTATGTGTGTGTGACATGCTTTCCAGTGTCTGCAGAGACCAGGAAAGGATATCAGAACCTCTGCAGCTAGAGTTTGTAGCTTTTGTGAGCTACCCCATGTGGGTGCTATGAGCAGAAGTGGGATCTTGTAGAAGGGCAGCAAGCATTCTTAGACCCTGGGTCATCTCTACAGTCCCCATATTAAATGCTTTTCTGCCAATGATTAAGTCAATAAATGTTTTTCTACATTTGTAGAAGATGATATTAAGAATGAAGAATATGAATATGATCAAAGCAAAATAAAAAGAAGCGTTCAAGCAGTATCAGCATACTAAACAAATTACTGCAACTATGCATGGTTGAGTCCCTAATTTTAAATACAGGGTTTTGTTTTGTAGCATGGGCTATAGTTGAACATAAGGTCCTCCTGTCTCAGCTTCTGGCGTGTTGCGATTACAAACTTACACAAGTGGTGTAGGAGGTCCTCCTGTTTATGTGTTGCTTTCATTGGTTAATCAATAAAGAAACTGCTTGGCCTGATAGGGCAGAACTTAGGTAGGTGGAGAAAACAGAACTGAATTCTGGGAGGAAAAAAGCAGAATGAAAGAGCCACCATGGAGACACCAGGTTAGACATGCTGAATCTTTCCCCGTAAGACATGACTTCGTGGTGATACACAGATTTAATAGAAATGGATTAAATCAAGATGTGAGAGTTAGCCAATAAGAGGCTAGAGATAATGGGCCAGGCAGTGATTTAAATAAATACAGTTTATGAGTGATTATTTTGGATTTAAGCTAGCCAGGTGGCCGGGACCAAAAGCAGGCCCTCTCTTCTTGTAACAGTTCGGTGCCCAATGTGGGGCAACTAAATCTACTTAAAAACCTGAGAGAGCTCAATTTTAAACACACAAAACAACAGAGTTTAACAGTTTTTTGCTGTTTGCTGGCAGCAAAAACCACAGCAAGAGTCCCATTAAAAATGAAACCTGCCATTTCACCTGTGTGCCAGGTATAGGAATAAGTCACAAAACAGTCCCACACCAGTTTGGAATTATGATTAATCAAAGGGTTATTTATTTAAAGGAAAAACTTACAGATCACCATCCTAGACAACAGTCCTCTGCATGACGGGGAAAAAGAGTCTGGTATCCTGAAGCGGAGTCTGAAGCAAGAGAGAGAAAGAGCACATGGCTAGGCTATTGCTGCTGTTTCAAACCAAAGAGGCCAAGCCCAAGTGGGCTGGTATCTTAAAGGCTATTGGCTGAAGGAGCAGAAGGAGCTCCCACAGCACACAAGTACCTAATTTTAGTTTAGTCTTAGTTTAAAAACTCAGCATTTTTTTTTTTTTAAATCTTCTAGTGAGACTGGGTCTCATAGCCTGCTGTGGTTTCTGACTGAACATGACCTTGAACTTTTTATCTTACTGCCTTTGCCTCCTGAATGCTGGAATTCCAAGTATGTGCTGCCAGATCCATTTAGTAGATGCTAGGTATTCCATCAGGACTTTGTGCCTACTAGGTTAGCACCCTACTAAATGAGCTGCATTCCTATAATCCTGCTATGCAAGTTTAAAGAGACAACATGAAATAAAGAAATGCCAGGATAAGGAAAGAGAATGCAAAGAAGTCATATATAAAGGTTAATTTAAAATTTTATATAAGACAAGGCAGAATTCAAGACAGAAACAGTTGAATTTTATGAAGAGAGTCATTCATAGCAGTGAAGGTGTATTACAGTGTGAAGACACCATAACATTGAGCCTGGCTTACAGCCTCTGTAGAATTAAAGCCTGAAACAACTGGAAAAATAAGCATGAGCATGGATGTTGGTGTCAGATCTGTATTTGGACAGGTGGATGTAAATGAGCCCACAAAGTAAGAGAATGCATTGTTAAAAAATGGAGAAGAGAACACGAGCTAGTGATGAAGCAGGGGAGGGAATATTGATGTAGATCCAAGGAAAATTTGGAATGTGGATTCAGCAACATTTGTCTTTACATTGCTACAGGTCAGGAAACCCATGGGTGAAGTGTGTGGTTACTGTTTACTTGTGAGCTTCAATACTGATGGTCTAGGAAAAGCTGAGGAAGCATGACCATGGAAGTTGTGAATGAACAACAGTTGTAGAACAATTTGCAATTCAAAGTGGATGATAAATGTGCTGTTTGGTGACTTTTGCTCATAAAATATGTTTATAAATTTAGATGAAAAGGGTGGACAGTTATGAAACTGAACTTTGAAGCATTGAAACCATTCTGTCTTGAAAGGACAGTTCATCTGTGTTCGCTTGTCTTTGTCTGACAAAATAATGCTGCCTTGAGCATTTTTACAGCATGGCTTTCAAATTACCACTTGCTTTTTGATTAAAGATGTCAATTTTGATTGAAATACCAAGCTTCATTTTCTCTCATTGTGTTTGTGTGTATTTAGCACTCTAATTCATCCTGTTTGGAAATTTCCATATTTTTGGTTT
This sequence comes from Dicrostonyx torquatus, assembly GCA_028555095.1. Taxonomy (NCBI): domain Eukaryota; kingdom Metazoa; phylum Chordata; class Mammalia; order Rodentia; family Cricetidae; genus Dicrostonyx; species Dicrostonyx torquatus. Next base: position 1,332,596 of record JAQHUG010000337.1, on the reverse strand, counting down.
TGTATGCCTCTTCATGTCCACAAAGCTTATTAAGACACCTGTGCTTCTCACACTCAGAGTCATAAATCCAGCTCACTAGCTAGCATAAATAATTATCACTGAAAATCATTTCCCATATGCAGTGTGCCATGGTAATTGCTCTCTTTGCATAGATACTCTGTGCTCTGCTGGGGCTGTAGCCCAATGGTAGAGAACATGCCCAACATCCACAAAGCCCAAGGTTAGATCTCCAGCAGCAGCAACAAATGCAGTGAATATTTTAAGTGTTTTACCTCTCTTCCTTCTCATCAACATGACTTGGTAATAAAATCTCATAGCAAGATCGTATCAGTCAGCTGGATATGGAATTCTCACGCAACAGTAGCCAGCGACACAGGATTAGCTCCCGAATTTAGCCAACATACATGATAAAGAGTTTACTGTATTCATTAGCTCATGCCTTAAGCCCGTTTCAGAAACTATTAAATTTAAGCAATGTGTTTAACATTTTTGTTCCTTGCTACTTAACTTGTGTGTTCAGACAAGTTAACAATGATTCAGTAATAGAAAGCAAAAGAAAAGGAGTGGAGAACTCTATGGAATTAGGAAAAGCAAACACAGAGCAAGGTGTTCTGATAGAAGTTCCCAGACAGGCATGGGACAAGCGTGGTGCTCTGAGTTAGCTGGACGAATGATAGTCCTCCTGAATCCAAATGATGATCTTCTTGTATGAGGAAGAGCATAAATTGTTGTCTTTCCATTTGAGGGTGGATGGGTGATGACACTGTCTCTTAAGGTTTCATACAACTTGTTTTGATATAAAAAATATTTGATGCTTAAGGAGTGAAATTACAGCTATTGGCAAAACAGCCACCCGGAGTGACATATTTTCAGAGAAAGGAAACCAAAATTGAAGTTTTGCTTCCTCTATGCAGCTGCATTTACTGTTTTTCCAGCTATGAAAACAATTCATGCAGAAATGCTTCAGATGGGCATGAACACATTAGACGTTAGATAAGCTTTCTCCTTTTGCACTTGAGCTCAGGAGGCTGAAGTTATTTCAGCCATGCAGTTTGACACAAGAACAAAATGGATATAAGGAAAATTAATGAAGCAGATGAGGCAACATGGCACAATGGGGTTATATGTGTGTTTTCTTGGTACTTGTTTGTATGCTATGTGGAAGAAGTTCTTAGTAAGGGAGCAGATGGTGAAAGGTTTTAGGGAGGCAGTAGGTACTGTGTAGGGGGAAATTCAGAAAACAGCACTGTTTTTCAAGACAGTACTTTTTCTATGACTTAAACACCATGCCAATTTCTATACACCCAACTGTTATCCTCTTAGTTTTTATAACATCCTTTGAGTCAATTATTGGTGCAATTCCAATTGCTACAATGAGGAAAGTAACAGAAAAAGTTGCCTAGGTTACCTCTGGGATCAACCTATACTATCAAGTTTGTGATTGATTTACCAATGACAGGTCATGCAATCTGACCATTCTTTTAATAGTAACTGAAGTCCTTTGTGTTTTCTTTAAACTGTACAGGTACTGCAGTGTTTGTGTCTCACAGATTACATTGTGCAACTATGAATTTTCTTGCATTCTTAAAATCAGAAAAGTATGAGAGCTTATTATAAATCTGTTGTAAGAAGGGGGGAGAGGTGCGGGTTGTATTCCCGACACCCAGCTCCCAGCCCCCAGCCGCCGGCCCGCTCAGCTGCTGGTTGCTTGCTTATGCCTGAAATAACCACATGACAATTATATTCATTTAAACTCTGCTTGAAGTCCCTTTTTGTGTTTTGCAAACATCAGGACATGAATCCAATTCCTAACCGCATGAGAAAGCCAGGCATGGCAGCATGGGCCTGTAATCTCAGTCCTGAGGAAGAAGAGATGGAAAGCAAGACCTGAGACTGGTTGACCAGCCAATCTAATTGAATCAGTGAACACCAGATGCACTGAGATGAGCTGTTTAAATAAATAATGTGGAGGGTTATTGAGGGAAACATCTGATGTTGATCTTCAGTCTCCCCATGCACTAGCACACATGAACCTGTACATGCATGTACTTATGTACACATGAACATATGCACACACACACACAATTCTAGTGTGTGTTTCAGGCAGAAAAAGGCAATATTAAAACACAGCAAGGTTATTTTAAATCTGATGTCGAAACAGGCAGCTTAGTAAGTGAAACCTGCCTTACCTCATTAAGTATGCTTAGCAGAGTTTCTGTTTCAGAGAAAACACTGTCTCTAGGTAAAATATCCCCTCTCCAGTGCCACAGACCCTGCTGGTGTGCTATGTTGATCTAAGACACTTTCAACTTCTGAGTTTTTCAGGTTTTTGAGCTCACTAGTACATTTAATATACCTCGCACTAGTCAATGGCTTGTGGTTATGAGAAACGTCTGATAGAAACAGTTTTCATGGAGGAGAGGTTTATTTGAACTCAAGTTTTAAGGTTTCAGTGGTCCAAGGTCAGCAGGCTTCATAGCTTTGGGACTGAGTCAAGGCAGAATTAATGACTGGGGAAGATGTAACAGTGGGTCCTGACCTTGTGAAGGCGCTATAATGGGTCCTGGTAACTGTCAGTTTGACAGAATATAGGATTGACAAGGAGATGGACACTGGGCATGCCTTGGGGGTTATCTTGATTGAGTCAATCGATGTAGGAAGCCCTGCCCACTTTGGGAGGCACCATTCCCTCAACAGGATCCTGGACTATATAACTGAAGAAAGGGGCCTGAGCCACAGCGTGCCTTCGTTGTCCTGTCTTCCAGATTATGGATATGGTGTGACCACTTGCCTCAAGCTCATGCCGCCTTTATTTCCTCACCATGATAAACTGTACGCTTGAACTGTAACCCAGAATAACCCTCTCTCCCTTAAGTTGGTCTTCTCAAAGTATTTTGCTATAAGAACAGGAAAAGAAACTAAAGTGGAGGGGACTAAGGACACTAGGAGTTAGAGGAGAGGGCTGATACATACCCCATCATGACTATAGCCACCTGCTTTCTACCACCTCCCAATTTTACGTACCCAGTGAAGGCCAAATACTAAACACATGAATTTGGAGGACGTTTCATATTCAAAATGTAGCAATGCTGCTGAATTTACTTAGAAATGTTTTGAGTGTTCATGCTTGGGTAAACAAACCGAGGTAGACTTGTTATTAAGCAACCTGACTCAAAGTGTATCAGAAGAAATTCTCAAAGCTTATTCTCCACAACTAAGATTAAAGGATGGAACAGCCAATTTTTTCTATTAATTTTCTCAAATGTTTTGTTCCTATGGAGAAAACTGGAGATTTCTATTAAGCCATAAGGGAAATTGGAGATTTGTAAAGTTGCAAGCATAAGCAATTGTTGAGTTCATTTGTCAGGGATGAATCAAGTTCATCAGATGTCAGAGCATGGTGCTAAACTGTTAGGTTCTCCATGCCCTCCCTTTGCTTTTCAACAACGATTCTCAAATGTCTTAGACTTTTGTGCAGGGTGAGGCTGGGGGTGTCCAGTGAGATGTGTACATTAGAAGAGCCTTGGTGGTGTTGCTAAGTCTACCTCATCTCCATTACTTACTACGGACTGATATTTTGAAGAATAAATCATATTTCCTGGGTGTGGGCAAAGATTGGGAAGCATATATCTAATTCTCACTTAGAACCACTATCACTACACTCAAAGGTAACAGTATGGATCAGAAACTCGGTGTTCAGCTGAAGGATGGAGATGGGGAAAACTGCAAGCGTCTTGTAAGTGACACTACTGTCTCCTGCTGAGAAATGGTGGTGTTTGACTGACTAAGCTATATTTGGACCTAATCCTCAGGACATCAAATATTTAATAAATCATGACTTTTTAAAGAGGAAGAATAAATTTGTTTCTCCTTTGAAGTCATATAAAATTTTTATTTCAAGTTCCCTTTTCAGAGTTTACACTTCTAATAACTACGGTTAAAAGAGATGGAGACTAACGTCACATTTACCTTTGTTTTCATACTGTCTGAGAATTTGGGATCACTACTACAATTTTCACACCAGTTAATTAGGCGTACAATCCAGGAGGGGAAAAATGAAGAAATGTTTTGAGTCACTGCAGGTTAACACAAATAGACGAAATGAGAATTTATCCACCAACTGAACCAAACATTATAACCAGACCATAGACAAGAGAGATGCAACTTCAGTCACTGGAGTAGAGGGAAGTGCCCCTCAAAGACCTCTGCTGGCCTATAATCGTAAAATTCTCACAGACATTTTGATTGTTTATGCATTTAAAATACTCAAGCATCAATAAATGTTCTGCTTTCTTCTCTGGGACATATATTCTCTTACATTAGAGATCCCAGCATAAAGCTATGTTCTCTGAAGTGTACAGAGGCTGTTCAAACTTGAATATTTTTGATATCAACATAAAATATCATTAAGGTTCTTGACCCAGCTTTAAAGAAATCCACTATGCTGAACCTGTGTTTACACATCGCTAAATGCTAGGAGTATCACTAATCAGGTAAATTCATGCAGGAAGAACCCACTTCTGGTAGAGCTCTGTTAAAAAAAAATGTTCACCAAATACACACCCATTATGTGCTAGATGCAGTGTAATTCACTTGTTGCCTGCCACTCTATGGGGCTCTCAGATTTAACTGAATAAATTCCTTTTTATTGTCTAAAGCTTACAATGGAAAGTATGTGCCCAATACAAAATCATAGGATTGAGTATTTGTCCAAGTCATCCCCAACCCAAAATACTGCTTGATTCTTTTTTGCCTCGAAGGACATTCCCTCTCCATATCACCTAGCTCTCCTAGTTTGCTTTCTGTAGGCGCTGATGAACACTCTGACCGAAAGCAACCTTGGAAATATAGGATTTATTTCATCTTGCAGTTCCCTATCACAGTCATCATTAAGGGAAACCAAGGAAGGGACCCAAGCAGGAACTGAAGCAAAGGCTGTGGAGGAACAGTGCATACTATCCTACTCCCTGACCATGAAGGAATTTTGCATACTGGCTTGCTCCCTGACCATGAAAAAAAAATTGCATATTACATACCTGCTTTTTTTCTTGGCTCAAATTCAACTTCTTAGACAACCTAAGCCCTCCTGCCTGGGGATGGTGACATCCACAGTGAGCAGTGTCCCCCTAAATCAACTAGCAAGCAAGAAAATACCCTGAGACGTATACACAGGCCAATCTGATGGAGGCAATTCCTCAGTTTCAGTTCCCTCTTTCCAGATGTGTCAAGTTGACCACCAAAAAGAACTCTCATGGTAGCCACCTTTCTTCACTCTTTAGTTACTTCTTTTCTTCCTTTCCCGCTACCCACAACACCTGACAGTTGCCTCACACAGCAAAGGAGGCATCTCACAGTTTGAACTGTAATTTCTAAAAATTTCATTCAACAAATTCAATTCCTTCTTGACGATTGTTGTAAATGGGGGCGGCTGTGTCCTGCCACCGAGAAGTGGGGCCGTTTTCCCGGCACCTGGCTCCCAGCCACCGGCCTGCTCAGCCACTGGTTGCTTATGCCCGAAATAACCACATGACAATTATATTCATTTAAATACTGCCTGGCCTATCATCACCAGCCTCTTCTTGGCTAGCCCTCACATCATAAACTAACCCATTCCTAATAATCTGTGTGTAACCACGAGGTGGTGACTTACAGGAAAAGTCTAACCTGCATCCATCTGTGGCGGGAGCATCATGGCGACTGGCACACTTCCTATTTCTCTCACTGCCATCCCTTCCTTCTACTCCGCCCACCTAAGGGCTGACCTATCTTACAAGCCAAGGCAGCTTCTTTATTAACCAATGAAAGCAACAGAAATAAAGATGGACCCTCCTACAGACGATGCCTAGTCTGTCAAAAAATCTCAGCAAGTCATGGGCCATAGCTCTCACTGTAAGCATGTCTGCATTGTGTAAGGTTATCTGTACATAGAAATGATACATATAGATTACATTTCAGGGTGACAGCTTTAAAAAACTTCCTTGAGAAACTTTGGGAACTGTGATCACTGTAATCACATCTCCTCTTCAATTAATTTCAATTTTTTTTTTTCGATAGCTAACCTTCATACCTGAAATAGGCAGGCAACCAAAAATATTGGGAACATTGATTTCTTTTTTATCACAGAGCAAGGCTTGATTTTTGTTACTTAAAAAAATCATTCTCATTTTGCTTTCTAGCTCTGTGTTCCTTCAACATTTCCACAGTTGTTTGTGTTTTGCAAGAAAGAAAACATACACGATCCGGTCACAGACTCATTTAGTACACAAAAAGCTGTATTTTTTCATTAGTTTAGGTAATCCACAAAGATTTTAGGTCTTACAGTGTGAACCCCTCAAGGTCTGCCTGGAACACATCACATTTGGATGCTGGTGCTGTCCTCGTTTTCTTATTCAGGGCAGACCACTTCATTAACTGATCCCACTTTGAAGTAAAGATAAAATGTGAATTTGGTAGTCTTTTAGTGTTATTTGGTAAAATTCTTTTAACATTTTTCATTTATTTTCACATTTTTGTAATCTCTGAGAGTCTGGGACTCCTGAGTATTTTACATTTAATAAACCAAAATACTGCATTATTGGTGACTAAACAAGTAGAAGCTTCTGATTTTATAAATAGGTTTTGTTAACTAATCCCCAAAATAAGAATATCTAGTCATAGGTTATGAGGTAAAGTATTTTGTTTTAGAAGCTGTGGATTAATATATACCCTTGAACTGACATAACCATGTGTCTATGCAAGAAATTTCTAGTGTAGCACTACAAATTATTTAGATTATGTATTTGATTTGTATCAAGCAAAAGGCCACTAAAAATCAAATAAAAATACAATATGCAACTTACTTTACTCCTCAGATTTTCAAAAACAATGTCTTCTGAATCTCAGCTGACTATTCTGTCACAGCTGTAAGCTGCAGGGAGAGAAAGAGTTGGTGAGTATATGTAAATGAGGCTTTCCATCCTTGAGGAACAAACTCAGTGGGACTAAATATTTAAGCAGCTACAAAAGATTTATTAAAGAGAGGGAAGTGTATCTTCTGCCAACTAGACAATTTTGAGAGGGAGGCAACTTTAACAGTATCCTTGGCAATTAATTAATTTAATATGAAATATCTTCAGTCCCGAAAAAAAAATTTTAAAAATCAAAAACTAGCCTCTTATTTTACTCATGAAGCCACGAGCTTGTTGTAAGATTAATTTTTGGGAAGGCTCTTAGTCCCATGAAACTGTGAGGCCATTAGAAAACATTTAATTGTTGCTTCTGTCCATGGTTTTCACATGGCATTTGGGATGTATTAAACATTCAAAACATGAGACAGTTTGAGTTAATAGATGAGAAAATGAATAAACACAGTAGAAGAATTAGTGTGAGCTTTTCTATCTACTGTGAGTTTCATTGTATTGAGGATTACATTATGCAATTCATGCTACAGGTTGATTGTACCCATTTGTTTTTTTTTAAGCCATTTGTTTTTTTTTTTAAGTTTGCTTATTTTTCAATCAGCCTGAATTGGTGTGCTAGTGTTCATTCTCTACCACACCTCTCCTCTCCCCATCACCCCTCTCTCTTCACTCTCTCTTTGTCCCATTAAAGTTGTCATCACACATTTTCTGTACTCTGTACACTCACATAAATATAAAACAATACAAGTGCTCCTAAATGCCTTCTTACCAAATGCCAAATGACTAAATCCCTGTTCAGAGTATAAACATTGGTAATGCTCACTATTCTGAACTTCTGTGGGCCTGAAGGTCTTTTGTCTTCAATTTGAAACTTGTAAGTGCCTAGATTTAGTGTCGTGTATCTCCCCAGGGTTCTGTGAAAACACAATTCCTCTTTTAGAATATGTTTAATTTTTCAGTCCTTTCTCTCTCTCTCTCTCTCTCTCTCTCTCTCTCTCTCTCTCTCTCTCTCTCTCTCTCTCTCTCTTCAAGACAGTGTATCTTTGTGTAGACTTAGCTGTCCTGGAACTTGCTCTGTAGAATGGGCTGTCCTTGAATTCATAGAGATGTGCCTGCCTCTGCATCCCAAGTGCTGGGATTAAAATTGTGTTCCACTACTGTCCAGGGTCAGTTTTTTTTTCACTTTTTATAGCTGGCTGTCATGTATCTCAACCTGGCTATCTTCATTAAAGTTTCTTGTTGCTATGAAGAGATACTATGAGCACAGTAACTCTTATAAAGAAAAACATTTAATTGGAGTGGCTTAAAGTTTCAAAGGTTTAGTCCATTATCATTATGCCAGGACATTACAACATGCAGGCAGTCATGGTGCTGGAGAAAGAGCTGAGAGGCCTGCATCTAGATCCACAGGCAACAGGAAGTTAACTGTGTCATTGGGCATGGTTTGAGCATTGGAGTCCTCAAAGCTTATGCCCACAGTGACACATTTTTCCAAAAAGGCCAAACCTACCCGAGCAAAGCCATACCTCCTAATAGGGCCACTCCTTTGGGGGGGTATTTTCTTTCCAGCCACCACACTTGGCCTTCTAGTCCTGCCCCATCTGATCCATGCCTTCATTTCTCAGGTGCTGTGTCATGCTACATTTTAAATAAACATTTCTTTGGATGATTGACTTCCTGCAAGACACTGATGAAAAACCAAGTTTTGAATAACTTGAAAAGAAATTATAGCAGTGTGTATGTACCCATATAATGAAATAAAATGCATCTAAACTAATGCAATCATGAATATATAAAGATAACCTATTTCTAATAGGTAAACATAGAAGGAGTAACAAAACTAGAAACATCACAGTTTGGAAAATATGATGTTACTATATTTTGGAATGCGCTATCAATGGATATCAGAATTATTGGTCAAAATTGAGATAAGAAAGGACATTTATATAATCTTAAACTATCAATCAATAAGATAACCTTTTCATAGGCTGGAGAATACTAGCAGCATGAGCTAAATATAGTGTTAGATCTTGGACAGAACCCAGAGCCAGGAAACAAAGACATTCATATGAAACTTGTGAAATTGAAATAAAGTGGGTAGATTAATTGAGTGGGTAAATTAATTATATTATTATGCCAATGGAAGGTTCCTGATTTTTGAGAATTTTGCATGAGTTAGAAGATGTTAATGCTTGGAGAAGCAAGAATGGCCTCACGGGAACTCTATACTTCTTTCTACTTCTTTTTCGGCTAAAATCATTCTTAGACAGGAAGTAATTTAAATAAATAAAAGGCATGCCAGATTTTTATATTTTGGTGGTGCTTTATAAAAGAAGTTTAAGACTTGAGTAGGGATGAGGGGGCAGCAATAGCAGGGTGCTTGCTGCTGAGCATCCACATGATGCCCAGGACCTGATTCCCACACACAGGAAAACAATGGTGAAGAAGGAGAAGGTTTTGGAGGCTATTAGGAGCCATGTTTATGGCTCAGACTTGATACTGGCTAAAGCAGCCACCTTTTTCGGAGGTTTGTAGAAAGGTTAGAGTTAGGATTAGGGTTAGGTCAGCTGCTAGATCCCATTTTATGACTTCAGGAACTTCTAGGCTTAACTATTTCATTTTCATGACTACAAGTACTTACAATTCGAGTCCCGATCTTCTCATTCTTAATACAACATTCTCGTTATTCATACCGTCAAATTATTCATATTCCAAAATTGCCATCACCCCCCCTTCATTCAACAAACATTTGTTTAGAATCTACTAGTCAAAGCATTGCACCAAGCATGTTAGTTTTAAAAGGATATGAATCATTGAGGGTCACCTTCAATAAGATGAGTTTTCAAAGAAAAAAGCAAAGGTTGGCCAGGTAGAAGGGGCTAAGAATACTATTTGAATCCAGGATGGTAACTCTGCCTCCAGTCATATCAAAACAGTAACTGTGTCAGACATGACCTTGAAGCATCAAATCCTCACTCCCTCCTTGGGATACTCTGTACACATGTAGTGTCTTTACCTCAACAAAGGGACACTTAGAGATGACAGCATTATTTCCTTCAAACTAACCTTAATCTTGGGATTGTTTTAGAATTGGCAATATTCTGCTTCGCTGAAAGTATTCAATTAGCCTTGCTGCACTCACATCTCTGTGGTCCAGCTGGGTGAACTCATCACTTCCTCTGTGTGGTGCCATAAATTGGGTCTGACCAAGATTGGAATGGCTCTGGTAAGACAGGGACAGCTGTCAGCTGGAGCCCGTCAGGACAAAATGTGCCCACCTGGGTGTGGAATGTTGAGCATTATTGACCTGTTCTGGCACCAGGACAGGAAAGGTGTAACTTCCAAGCATCTCATAGGACGTTTCTAGGTCAAGCATGGTTTTAAAATATGAGTTTTTGACAGGGGTTTCCACAGCTCTCGGTGTCTTCTCCAGAGGAGAGGGAGAGATGGCCCTGCATTCACAAATCTTCTTCATCTCTGAGATCCTTCAGGTGGAGCATCCCCCCGAATTGATATGACCAAGACCAGATAATATAAATGCTCTGAATTGTTCTTCTTTGGACTTTTCACATGTGCATTGAGGGTCACCTTGACTAGCAATGAATTAAACATGATGGGTTCTTGAGACAATGCTATTTATGATGCTTTCTCATGACAATGCAGCAAATTTCAGTTTGGGAAGGTATTAAGGTGAAACTCAACAACTTCCTTCTAGGAGGGCAAAAACAGGTGATAAGCTTTACACGATGAGTGGGTTTTGCATCAGCTCTGGAATCTTATCCTCCTGGTGGGAAATAGCATACACATCTGTAGATGAACAAGATCTAACACTTACAAAAACTGTTCCTGGTGTACAGTTAGGGCATATGAGCTCTTTGTTCGGGAACCCTCTACAACCTAGCTTGGGTTGCAGAAAACGGAATCTCATAGGATTTGCCCTGGTGTCACATTTTCCCACTGACTATGACTTCAGACCTTTGAACAATAGACTTGATGCATTTGGGATCACTGGCTTCATTTTAGGTTTATCCAGTGCTGCATTAGAAGCTGGGTTAAAAAAAGCATCAATGCTTGAAGCATCCAATGACAGTAATTTCAGTTGTTTCAACCTTTCTTTGTCTTCTATTTATGCCTTTAAGGTCATTGTTAATAAAAACAGAATCCGCAATCATATCAGTTTCCAGTTGCAGCTTCAAATTTATTAAGCTAATTTTTCATTTTCAGCCATATCAGCCATGCATATTTGATGCTTGTGGGACTGTTAAGGTTTGTGGGAAATAGCTTTATTTCTTGACTTCTGCATTCTTTAGTATGGTATCTCTCAGTCATGATGACTCATTCTGCATTAATCCTTTTTTTATTGTTAAAAGAAAAATTTACATTTACTCCCCTTGTTCCCGGCCCTCCCGCT
>JAQHUG010000337.1:1289624-1303421 GCA_028555095.1 Dicrostonyx torquatus | reverse complement strand
GCTCTAGAAAAATGTCCAAGAACCCACAAGATGACCTCAGGTAAGACCCTAAGCAATAGAGGAGGGGGTGTCTGAACTGACCTTATCCAATAGTCTGATTGTAAATTGTTCTAACATTCCTCAGGACTATTTTTGGTTATCATTTCTCTGGCATAGGATGTAATGTTTTATAATTCATTAAATTTATTGATTTGTGTGTGTGTGAGTGTGTGTGTGTGTGCGTGCGTGCGTGCATGAGCATGCACTCACACATATGCCATGCGCAGTGTGGAAGTCAGAGAGATCAGAGAAAATCCTCCAGGAGTTGATTCTCTCCGTCTACCACATGGATTCAAGTTATCAAACTCACGTTGCCAGGGTTATTGCAAATGCCTTTACCCCTGAGTGAGCAGGCTCTCCAGCTCCATAATGCCCTTTTCCATTGATATCTTTTTTAGCATTTTTGTGATTGCAAATGCAGTCATTATAATATTTTAAAAATGCAGTTATTATTTGGGTAGTTCACCCCACCCCATAGTCCTGCCTTTCACATGTAATTTGGTTGAGTTTGATATATAGGATTATAAGGTAATTGATATTGGAAAGCCTCGATAGTTTAGCACCCCATAATAAGCCTCATCCTAAAACAGAAGGATAATTTCCCTTTCCTAACTTTAAAATACTGTGATTTATTCTGAGAGGTTTGATAACTTTTCTGCCTTTCACTACAAAGCTTGACATCTAACGGACTGGGGTTTTGTTGTTGTCGTTATTGGTCATTTGTTTTTCTCTTTTTGTTTGTTTGCTTTTGCTATCCCCAAAGGGAAAGATTATCTGCATGAATATATCTTTCTAAGTCCCTGTTGACACATTTGGTTGAGGAAAGTTTTCATTAACATTTGCAGCATGTACAGCAAGTGTATGTTTCCCGCAACCGTTCTTGTTTCTTCTCCATAAACAGGATCCAGATGTGGATACTTCCAGATCAAACTTGAAGGAAAGCTTTCCGTTGTGAGATGCAGAACTAAGGAAGCCAGTGGGGGGAATGAAGGACCCCCTGACAAACGTCCAAAGTCCGCACTTGTTCAGCCTGCAGCCTGAAACAACCATGCCACAGCTTGCCTTCGTGCCTGAAGAGCAGCTGGTTTCTTTGAATTAGAACATTTATTCCAATTTCTGAAAAATTGATACGGGGGAAGAGGAGGAAAACTCTGCATGTTACAAATAGAAATTTTGCTGAATTGTAGGCCTGCTCAGATGCAGGTTATTATTGTGGTTATTATTGCTATCATCATCATAATTATTATTATTAATTATTTTTAACAACTAGTGACCTTTTTCTGTCTTGCACCAATTAATTCTTCCATAAATTTTCCAACATCATCACTGATGATTTGATACATGCCTTTCTCTTAGTAAAACAGAAAACAAAGACCTGTAGATTTCTGCTCATCTCCTGTTTTATCAAGAGAGTAAATACTAGCCAAAACTGGAACAGTGTTTTTCAACAGTTTACCAAATGGTCATCATAACATTTTCAAAACATAAGGCAAATTAAAAGAGATGTCATCTTTCATGAATACAAACACTTTCAGCTTAAGTTACTGAAATTTCTTTCCTTCCCTCTTTCTGTTAGTTATTCATCCTTAGTTATTTCCCCCTGCCTTTTTAATTTTTTTCTGGAGAAGGGACATTTAGCCATTCTTCACAACTCACAATAATGAAATTTTTTAATGCAGAATAATTGTGTTGTTAAAACATAAATAAGATGCATTTTTTAATTGTCTCACTAATTAGGTTAGGTACCAGGAGAGATTTAGTTTCTGTTTTTGAAATTTTGTCATTCATTTGTTTGTGTGTGTAAGCGAGAGTGTGTGGGGGAAGAGTGCACATGCCACAGCATGTATGTGCGGTCAGACAACAGCTTTAGGGAGTGTGGTCTATTCTTCCACCATGTGAGTCTTGGGGTTGGCAGTCAGGTCGTCAGACTTGGCAGCAAATTCCTTTGCCTGCTGTACCACCTCATAAGCCTGATGCTTTGTTTTCTTTCTTAAATGCATTCTTATTCATGTGTGTATGTGCGTGCCTCTTTTTATGTGTACCATGTGCATACAGGTGATATCCAAGGCCATGCAGATTGTTGGATGTCCTGGATCTGGAGATGCAGGCAGTTGTGAGGTCCCTATAGGGGTGCTGGGAGTGGAGCACAGATCTTCTGCAGGAACAGCAAGGGCTCTTAACACTTTAGCCATCTCTCTTGAGAAGATTTTTGAAAAACTATCTATTTATTAGTGCTGACATTTAATATATGATTTTCCTAAAGCAGTTATAACAATAGTACTCCCTCGTGTGCTTTATGTTGTATCTGTAATACAGTGTGCACATATTCACATGCACCCAACCGGCATTACCACAGGAAGAAGGGGAGAAGTGCAGAACTTCACAATGATTCTTCTACCCTTTCTACAACTGCAGCATTCCGGGACTGTAGCCCTTCATAGTTTTGCATGAAAGCATTCAAATAAGTCGGCGGTAAACAATAAATCTCAAAAGTGAGGCTCCTTGTGAGGACAAGTGGCTTGAGAATGTTGCTTATTAACACTAGTGGCCCTGACATTCTGTAGACTAATGGTATTCCCAGTAGCCTTTGGGTGGCCCCTTGTTCTTACTGCTTCCCATGGCCATCTGTCACATTATATCACTGTCAGTGACAAGTACCACTTTGTCAGGCTGGAAAGGTGGGCTCACATTTAGTGAGGACATACATAATCAAAAATAATAACAAATGAAAATGAGCTACTATCCTTGGGATCAGATGAAACTAACCCGTAGTGTTCAGAAACTGCAGCATCTCTGGCTGTTCCTCCGGATACAGTGCTGTGTGATTTCAAGTCTTATACCATCCTAATTCGATAAGCATTGATTTGTCACTTCCCTCGTGTAATGAATTCACTGCTTCTTCTCATAAGCCTGCCATACACAAAGAAGAATACCCTTTGTTAGTGTCCTCACACCCCTCAGAAGAGATGCTACATATATGGAATTAACTTTAATCGATGGAAACACAGAAGGACATTCTTGAAATTCTAACTGAAAAACTGAGAGAGGGTTTGTGAAGGGTGTGGGTGCAGGGCAGAGGCTGAGTCGTGGTTAGAGCAGGAGTATGGTGAACTGTGGTAAGGTTGTTCCAGAAAGAGCTGCACACGCTAGCATGAAGAGATGGGCTTCTGGGGCTTGTGTTTCCACAGAGAGTCTGGCAAGAATGGCAGGGTGAAAGAAGGACGGTAGTGTTTAGAAATTTATACTGGGTCACAGTGCAATGGATTATAGACAAGGCTAAAGGTTTGGGGGTTCATTCTCCAGGCATGAGAGGGCTTTTGCGGTTTTGTCAAGGCTGTTCTCTGAAGGGTACCAGTGTGTTAGGTTGAAGAGAATATAGTTAGTAGTCAGAGAACGATGGAATCATTGGTTGGGTTCTGAGCACAGATCAAAAGGCGACAACTTCATTTGCAGTCTTTGAGTAAACATAGCGAGAAGAACATTGAATACAGCATGGAAATGTTGACAGCTCACTGAATACGAGGGAAAAGAGCTCAATTAGAAACGAATGTTGATTTTGGAAGAAAAAGTCCTTGATAAGGCGAGGAGCCCTCTTTGAGCCAGATGGCCTTCAATGCGCTCAAGCAAGATAAAGACTTAAAACCCAGAGGAGCATTTAGCAATGCACATTGGAAAGTAGGCTTGAACATCTTTGAGAATGTGCTATTAATTAATGAGAATATTAGTATTACGTTTAATAGCAAGACCCTGACATTTTGTAGACTAGTATGAGACATGTATCCAAGAAAAGAGAGCAAGACACAATAAGACATATATGAAACACACATACTTACAACGTACATTAGGGAAATGAGATCCTGTCCCAGCCAAAACTTAAATACCCAAGAGCAGGATAGGTGATACCTGAAACACATAACCAGGTTGGCAAAGGGAATTTGGCCTGTAAACTGGAAGCTTTCTTTCTTCGGCTGGGTATCTACACTTTTAAAATGCAGGTCTTTCTATAGTTTTGAAAAATGCTTCATGGTCTGACCTACTGCCACGATTCTCAGCCACAGGCCCCTAATTTCCTAGTGTAATTTGCTGTCCTTAGCTGGCTGCTCACAGCCTTGCCAGAAACCTCTTCCACAAACATACCGGGTAATTATTATCGAAGTCTTCTAGTTATTGGAAGATAGATGAATGGTTTTGACATTCTCCAGAAGACAGGTGACTTGCAAAATGCAAGATACCAAACACAGATTCTTTATCTGAATATCTGCTGTAGACTGGGGCGTCTTCCTCCGAGGTCCCTGATTACTCTGCACAAGGAATATCTGCTCTCTTCAGGGTGACACCTTTTTCTGATGGGTCAGTTGATGGGGTGGTGACTTTAAGAGGATCGATTTTCTCTAAAAGGTAAGATCATATTATAGTGTGTATCTTTGCACCATGTGTGTGGTTTCCTAAGGACAAGAGCCTGTAGTTAAATAGTTTTATATCTTTACAAACCTCTCCACTCTTGGTTGAATGAATGTACAAAAATGTTACATTCATTGGGCCAGGGGGAATGATAAGTCCCATTTTCAGCCTACAGCCTCTGGTTTAACAGATGGGAACATGGACACAATTTTTTACCCTCATAGTAATGTCTCATTATTGTAACTTGTAAGTTAAAATGAGTACTTCACAGAAATTTCCTTGCTCATTTCTTTAATAATTTTGTAGCATGGGGTTTGCATTTTCATTCACAGATGTGGTCACTAAGATTGAGAAAATGCATCTGCCTTGCTGGGATTATTGAGTGTACACCAAATCCTGTTCTCTAAAGCTTGTATCTTTCTGTTTTTCCAAAGCCTGGAGGAGCATTACCTCTATAGACCAGGCCATGCAAGGATGACTCCAGCCCCAGTTCTGGGTCCGGAGCTCCTAGGATAATGGGAAAGTTTATAGTATCTCAGATTACATTGCTCCCATTTATAAAGTGGGAGTACTGCTTATAGGGCAGCGGCAAAATGTAAGCAAGCTGCTATTATCTCATGAGACACTCATTTGTAAGTGAAAATTCCTATGAATACATTTTAATAGACTTAGTATCATTTTCTGAACTGTACTGATAATACCGTTTCATTTTATATGAATAAAATATGTTTTTGTTACCTTGAAATTTGATATTTGTGTTAATCCCAGTGTCTTTTAAAGACCTGCATTGTTGACTGGCAGATACAACTATCTTTTTATACTATGTAGACTTTAAATTTTTTGAATAATTACATTCATTTAATTTTGGAAGTAGTTCCTGTCCCATAATGTACTCATGGAGGTCAGAGAACAACTTTCACAAGTCAGTTCTTTCTCAACATGTGGGTCCCAGCGATAGAATTTAGGACTTCAGATTTGGTGGCATGTGCCTTTACCCACTGAGCCTTTTCACCAAACCTTTTACTAAGGTAGAATTTTCAATTTTTATTTTATGCAGGTGTGTGTGTGTGTGTGTGTGTGTGTGTGTGCACGTGAGCGCATGTGACATATATTCCAGTGCTTGTAGAGGCCAGAATGCTGTGTTAGAGCTCCTGGAATTGGAGCTCTAAGTTATCATGAGATGCTTGTCATGAATTTGGGTTCGAGGAAGGAGCCGCAAGAGCTCTTAACCACTGAGCCATCCCCCAAGCCACATAGTATGCAATCTTCAAGGAAAGTCATGAGGCCCAGGATCAGGCCTTCCCAGTGAAGAAGTTAGGATGGCATACCGAACTGTTGAGTGCACTGATCAAGAAGATGGGCTTTGGGGAAGCATGAGATGTCAAGAGATTAAGGTACTTGCCTTGAAGCCTGATGACCTCAGTGCTATGCCCAGTACTCATAGTCAAGAGAGATCCAAACTCCTCAAGCTGCTTCGTCAGCATGTCCATGTCCCTACTCATACAGACGCATAAACAAACAAATGTGAAAAGATAAAATCAAGGTGGGTTTTTAATCTGACGTGGATCTATGATCCGTTAAGGATTATTAAACCTAATGAATTAAATAATAGATAAGTCTTCTCTTCTTTTTAGGAGAGAGCCTAAATCTTCCTTCTGAACTCAGAAAGAGGAAGCTCCAGGTGTGTTCTTGGGGGAATCCATGAAAGCAGGAATGGCCAGCGTCTGTAGATTCCCAGTGCTGGGGTCTCATCAGCTGGCTCTACCTCAGTGAAGTCTAAGTCACAGAGCATCTCCTGATGTAGTTGCTCCCCACCCCCAGTAGTTCTAGCATTTAAAACATAGGCTGCGAGGTACCTTATTGAGTCTGCCTTCCTAAATGAGCCAATCAGTATTCCCCAAACCTTAAAGCAAAAGCAAGGTGAGTGTTTTGCAGAGAGCCTTGAGGCTCTTCAGACAAAAAGAAAACATGGATCTAATTCTAAAATGTGAAGGGCTTATAGAAAGTGACCTAAGAGTCCTCTGAAACCAGAATCACAACACAGAGCAGTTGAAGTCTTCTGCTTGAAAGCCTGTTGGAAGTGTACTCCAGTCAGATTCCTGTGTACACTGTTAGTTGATTAAGTGAGTCTATCAACTCTAATTAAAATACAGTTTTCCTAATGTGTTTGTTCAATATTACTCTATGTGGTGTTTTAATGGTATATTTAAAAAATCATCAAGAACAAATTACTAAATTGTTTGAATAAACAGTTTGCCTTCTAGATGCCCATAGTGACTTAATGGGAAGGGGAGAGAGAGAGAGAGAGAGAGAGANAAGAGAGAGAGACAGAGAGAGACAGAGAGAGAGAGAGAGAGAGAGAGAGAGAGAGAGAGAGAGAGAGAGAGAGAGAGAGAGAATATATTAAAAGAAGACTCATTAGATTGGCTTAAACAGTACAGAGTCTGGATAATTCAACGATGGTTATCTGTACACTGGAGAAACTGATAACTCAGTAGCTGCTCAGTCCAGGAGTGGATGCTCTATCAGTCATAATCCAGCTCAGAAGGCCTAGAGAATTCCTGAAGAACCACTGTTCACACTGGAAAACCCCAAAAAACAGGAGTCCAATGTTAGTGAAGGTAGCAGTGCTAACAACATTAAATACAGATTTACTTACAGCTGTTACCAAGTTTCTGGATAACAGGAAGCAGAAGAAAAGCTTTTTTAGGTGGATTATAGAACTCAAAAGCAGGTCCTCACACTTATAGGACAAGCACTGGCTGAGCTAATTTCCCACTCCTCATATTTACTGCCCTGGACAGTCTTGTGTCAGCCTGAAGCACTGGCTTTAACTCCATTACATTCCTGGTGCTTCTTTTCACTTCAAACTGTACATTTTGAATATCTCTTTGCTTAGTTTACTCCTTTTAAGTCATATAGTCCCATGAGAATGATTACTAATAATCACGTCAGAGTTCATTTTAGGCTGTCTTCAAATATCCACCACCACTGCCATGAATCAAAAACTCTTTCATTTATCCTCAGGCAGAATTTTAGGATGGGGCAAAAAGTAGCCATATTCCTTGTCAAAACACCACAGGAATGGGTTATAGGTCACTTACTAAAATTTTTCCTCTGTGAAACTTCCTGATCTGGGCCCTTCATAGCTCAAATTACCCTCAGCACTGTCTTCTTGACCCATTAAGTCCTGCTTAAAGTGTTTGATTTCATCCAGGTTCCCACAGAACAACTTGACAAGCTTTGAACACTCAATGGCATTTCTTGACCAAAGTTCCAAAACCCTTCCACAGTCCTCCCCAAAACATGACCATGTCTGCACAGCAGGACCTGACTATCTTGACACGAATTTCTGTCTTAGTTAGGATTACTAATACTGTGATGAAACACCATAATTAAAGCAACTGGAGGAGGAAGTGGTTTGCTTGGCTACACTTTCACATCACTGCTCATCACTGAAGCATATCAGGACAAGAACTCAAACAGGGAAGGAACATGGAGGCAGGAGCTGAGATGCATCACGGCTTGCTCAACCTGCTTTCTTCTAGAACCTAGGGCCACCAGACCAGGGATAGCACCATCCACCATAGGCTGGACCATGCCCCATCAATTACTAATTAAGAAAATTTCCTAGAGGTGGATGTTATGAAGGCATATTCTCGAGTTTTAATTTGGAATTGTGCTTTCCTTCTTTCGGATGACTCTAACATGTGTCCAGTTGGGATAAAACTAGCCAGGACACCATATATACCTGAATGTCATGAATGTTATGATCCTTGTAGAATCATCACAACTTAGCTATCTTTTCTTTTCAACTGACTATTGATTGATTGTTTTTAAAAGTAGAAGTCGCAGGATTGTGGTTTGTGATAGTTAATCTTGATTGTCAGCTGGGCATACGTGACAAGAAGGAACTTCAGTTGAAAAATTGCTTCTATCAGACGCACCTGTAGGCATGTCTGTCTGCCGTGTTCTTGATTTCTCATTGATGGGGGAGGGTCTAGTCCACTGTGGGCAATACCTTGACTAGGCAGGTGAGCCTGAGTTGCGCAAGAAAGATGGCTGAAAGACAAATAGACTCTATCCTACTCAAATCAATTGTAGTGAGTGCTTTATCACAACAGAAAGCAAACTGTGATTGATGGTGTTTAACCCAGTTTTAGAGTATGTACCTAGCATGTATGCCTTCCATTCAAAGTACACACACACACACACACACACACACACACACACACACGGGTGGGACAGGAGAGAAAACTTATTACTAAATCTTTAATGTGACTTTTTTAACAGATAAATTAATATTGAACTGCTTTTAAATGTTCAACTTATAAAAAAGTTTATCTTATAATTCTACCAAGTACTAAGTCCTTGTTTTTCTTCCATTAATTTGTGTGTCAGAGATAATAGTTAATATATATATCACTGTTTTACAGACTTGAAACCATTCTAGGATGGCTTATTTTGGGCTGCTCTCTTTGCTGGCCGTGCAATGTGTGGTGACAGGGGCGACTTTCCCAGGTGAACCCATGGCGGAGTGGTCAGTGAATATGTACAACCATCTTCGAGCCACCGGCGAAGATGAAAACATCCTCTTTTCCCCACTGAGCATTGCCCTTGCAATGGGAGTAATGGAACTTGGGGCTCAAGGATCTACACTGAAAGAAATCCGTCATGCAATGGGATATGATGGCCTGAAAACTGGTAAGTCCCTGGGTTTTATTTCTCATAATTATTTGGGTTTAACTTTTAATTCAATCATATTGCCTTCTGCCAGAGGCAGCAATTTACAAGAGGTAAGAAATGATCTTATTGCAATTAAATGGTTAGAAGAGTTACAATTTATAAAAGAGGGGTTCATTCCATCCTCTAGTCATAGCTAAGTAAATCCAAGGAAAGTGTGTCTTCTCAAAGGTATTATTTAAATAAGCTTGTATAGTTTTTGCATAGTAAAGAAAAAAGTGATTCTGTAATTTCCAGTGGAAATTATCATAGAAATAAATGAAAAGGTAGTTGTGATAGATTCTAAAAAGAAAGGCATCATGATTTTAGAAGAATATCAAATTTTTGCCTTACAATCAATATTTTCATTGCTTAAATAATATCCAGGGTTTTTTGAAATGTATTATTGTAAAATTATATTACCGAGGGAAAATAATGTGGAAATGGGTGTGACTTCTGTTTTACTGCTTCTATCTAGTGTGCACATGAACAAATTCATCAGAAAGTTTAAAGCAAAAGCAATAGATTTTCTACCGATGGTATTTTTTATTTTATTTTATTATTACAAGAAAAATTTACATTTACTCCCCTTGTTCCCAGCCCTCCCGCTTCCCCACTACCCCATCGCCCTCCCCCTGCTTCCTTAAAATAGGGCAGGATACCCTGTCCTATGGGAAGCCCAAGGCCCTCCCCCCTCCATCTTGGTCTAAGAAGATGTGCATCCATATAGAATAAGTTCCCAAATAGTCAATACATGCAGAAGAGATAGGTCCCAGTGCCATTATCATTGGCTTCTCAGTCAGTCCCCATTGGCAGTCACATTCATAGAGTCCAGTTAGGTCATATGCTCATTCAGTCTTGGTCCAGCTGGATTTGATGAGCTCCCAATAGATCAAGCACACTGTCTCTCTGTTGGTGGGCCAGTCCCTCATGGTCCTGACGTCCTTGCTCATTTTCTCCCTCCTTCTGCTCTTCCACTGGACCTTGGTAGCTCGATCCCTTGTTCTGATGTGAATGTGGGTCTCTGGCTCTATCTCCATCCATCATGCGAAATTTCTATGGTGACGATTGAGATATTCAACAAAGTAACTATGGGACAAGTTCAGTTCAGGCACCCACTCCTCTGCTGCCCAAGTACCTAGCTGGGACCTCCCTATGAATGCCTGGGATCCCCTCAAGAGACAAGTCCCTTGCAAATGTTAAAAAGACTCCCGTTAATGTAGATATCTTATTCCCTTCCCCAAGAACCACCCTTCCTGCATCTCCACCCTCCCCCAACCCAGGCTCTCCCCGGTTCTTCCTTTCTCCCTTCTACCCTCTCTCTTTCACCTACCCCCTCCCCCCATCCCAACCCCCACCCCCATCCCCACACCCGTGCCTCCAACTTTTGTCTGAAGATTTTGTTTGCTTCCGACTTCCAGGAAAATCTATATATGTTTTTCTTTGGGTTCACCTTGCTATTTGGCTTCTGCAGGCTTGTGAGCTGTAAGCTTAATGTCCTTTGTTAATGGCTTCTTTAGGTCCCAACATTCTTTGCAAGTGAAGACATAAAAAGATGAAATCATTTTTGAAAGCTTTGATATGAACTCTAAAGCTTTTATTTTGTTTCTAGGGGAATTTAGTGATGGATCCAATGAGGCCGGTGGCATCTACCAAGTCCTAGAAATACCCTACGAGGGAGAGGAGATCAGCATGATGCTGGTACTGTCCAGACAGGAAGTCCCACTGGCCACACTGGAGCCTCTGCTCAAAGCACAGCTGATTGAAGAATGGGCAAACTCTGTTAAGAAACAAAAGGTGGAAGTATACTTGCCCAGGTGAGAGTTCCTGTGTGGCCCTTGGCACAGCACAGTGCTGTGATCCAGAAAATCTCTTGCCAATGCTTTCGAATTTTCAGTCTTCCCCTCCTCCTCCTCTTCCTCTTCCTTCTCCCCCTCCTCCTCTTCCTCCTCCCTTCCTCTTCTTCCTTCTCCTCCTCCTTCTCCTCA
Source organism: Dicrostonyx torquatus (assembly GCA_028555095.1). Taxonomy (NCBI): domain Eukaryota; kingdom Metazoa; phylum Chordata; class Mammalia; order Rodentia; family Cricetidae; genus Dicrostonyx; species Dicrostonyx torquatus. The sequence continues at coordinate 1,292,271 of JAQHUG010000337.1, read as the reverse complement.
TCTTCCTCCTCCTCCTCCAATTCTTCCTTCTCCTTCATCCTTTTCCCCTTTGTTCATTTCTTCTCCTCTTCATCCACCTTCATCTACCTCTTTCTTCTCTTTCATCTCTTTTTTCCTCCTTTCCCTCTATTTTCTCTTTCTTCTTTCTCTCTTCTTGTCTTCCTCCTTAACATTCAGTAGTGCAGACATGATCCTACCCAGAGATGTACATCTACTCTGTGGTTTGTTAAACACTCGATACCACGTGTTATCGACGTTGATTATAGCTGGGGAGAATACCTCTTCCACTATGGGAAACACTTGTGAACAAGCCACTGGAGTAGGGAATGACATGTGCTCATATACACACAGGAAAGATCTGCTTGGAATCCTTCCTGTGTCAGAAAGCGTATGATGTACGCATGACTTTAGGACTGTGACTAGTCTTCTCTTGGTCTCCTCCCCAGGGCTCTCAGCACATCCGCATTTAACAGCATGTGGTTTCCACTTCCCGATATCTATGACACATATATGATTACTTTTCCATGTCTGAGTCTCCATTTATATTCCTGCCCTGACCATTAGTGACCTTCTCCAAGTAGTGCTTACTTCGTTTTATGGGTCAGTTGTGACATTAGACCTTGCAGGAAGTCATCTGTGAACCATGGCTTCACAAGCAAAATGAATACTTTAGGCTACAGAACAAAACACACTAATAACATGTGATATGTATGTGTACATGGCAGTCCAGTTCTAGGACTCACTTTACATTAAGAAAATTATTCAAATACTAGTTTCTTTTTTTTTGGATTTTTTGAGACAGGGTTTCTCTGTGGCTTTGGTGCCTGTCCTGGAACTAGCTCTTGTAGACCAGGCTGGCCTCGAACTCACAGAGATCTGCCTACCTCTGCCTCCAAAGTGCTGGGATTAAAGGCGTGCACCACCTCCGCCCGGCTTCAAATACTAGTTTCTATAAACATCATCCTTTTATAAAAGTATGATAACAATAGATAAATAAATCTGGATTATACAGTCTTATTAATTCATATGGATTCCAATTTTAGGAGCTGATATTTAAAAGTTTTATTTTATGCAAATGCCTAATTTGTCTAAAAATATAGTTGCTGGTTTGCATTCATAAATGAAAGAGATCTATTTATATTGATATTGTAGCCAGAGCATTATAAAGTCTACATATATTTATGTATATACATCTATATATATAACTAAAACTATACCTTGCTTTGTCTTCTTATGAAAACTAAACTAATCATAACCCAAATAGTTAAGGTGTCTAATATATTTAGCATGAATTACTTTCCATGATGATACATTTACAAAGAAATATTCCAATAGTCTATTCTTAAGAAGTCATCCGTGAATATCTAACAAATGTTAGCAATTTGTTAAACTATAAAAATTGTTTTCATATACTTATTTGTGAACAAGGATATTTTAAACTGTAATATTTTATTTATAACATTAATAATTGAATATGAAATAATTGTCTAAGGCTCAAATTTTTAAACAATTTAAACCATGTTAAAACTCATTCCATGATTTTTATCATGAATTTAATAGTTTTTCTCATAAGAAACTTCTTTTGATCATATAACAAATTCAATACAGTGTTAAGTCTTCAGTAATTAAATTCCATAAGCTAAGTGTAGTGTCTCCAAAAGCTTCCATTCTGTGAAGATATAAAGTTAGTTACATGTATTTTAACAGAATTCTAAATGAGTGCTTAAGAAACATTATATATTCTAACTCATCCACATTCACTAGAAAATGTGTCCTCCAGGTCATGTCTGCTGAGAAATAGAGTGTAGCAGCAGAAGAAAATTAAATTTTCATTTTCTAATTGTTATTCTTCAATTATGAAACAGTTCAGTTTCTGTGCTCTTTTTAATGCAAGCTTCTACACTAGGACTAGCTACCCACCATGTCGCCATTTCTTTAGGAGTTTTATGAAGTCTTCCTGTGCACAGATAATGTACAGGTATGGTGGATAAATATCGAAAGAAATAAATTAGATTTTTCTTTTGTGACAAAGTAACTGTTTTAAAACAGGTGCTTGTTGTAGTAATCAAATACAAAGACCCACATTCTGTAGAAGTTGGAGCCTCTAGGCATTTGATGAAGGCAGTGGCTTCTGTGTCCCAATTTGAGCGAAGATAAAAAAAAATGCCTCTAATAGCTGGATTCTAGGTTTACTCAAGGATCAGTTTCTCATGACTCATGTAGTTTTCACAGGGAGATGTTTGTCTAAAAATTCAAGCTTACATTTCCATAACTACATTCTTGTCCTACCAAACAGGTACCTTTAGTTTTGGACGTATTAGAGTTTATATAAACAATATAAAGCACCAACCATCCTTAAGGGTTGTAGAGTTGAAGGCTGAAGGTGTGGTCCGGTAGAGTGCTTGCTTTAGCACTCCTGAAGCTCTGGAGTCTATTCCTAGCACTGCATGGACTACGTATGGTGACACACACTTTTAATTCCAGCATTGCAGAGGTGGAGCGAGTGGATCAGAAGTTCAAGGTCATCTTCAGCTACATACTAAGTTTGAAGCCAGAGATCTCTATGGATTTGGAAAACTGTGCAGTCAGAAGGACTCAGTTACTATCATTATTTACCTCCTTTAATCTGTCTGATTTGAGCAAGTGG
>JAQHUG010000337.1:1252873-1287828 GCA_028555095.1 Dicrostonyx torquatus | reverse complement strand
CCTAACTTCAAACTTCCACTGAACTCTCATGCATTGTGCTTGTGTGCCCATAGCAAATGTTTTCCTCCTAATGGATTTAAATCCTATAGTGTTAGTTCATTTGCTTTGATCTTTTTTATTGAAAAAGATCTTTTTTATGTAGTATATTCTGATTATGCTTTCCCCTTCCTGAATTCTTCTTAGATTCTCCTCATTCTTCTATCCACATAACTCCATACTGATTCTCTCTAAAAATCAAACATAAAAGGAAGAATCTCTCCTCTCTTTCTCACAATATTTACACAATCACACTCACCCCCTATAAACAGAAAGCCGAGAAATCAAAATAATACAAGCCAAAAACCAATAAGACAAAACAAACCACTTCCAAACAAAACAGTAAATACAAGACAAAAAGTCTCCAGAAATGCCATCAAGTTCAAATTTCTTTTGTGTTGACCATGACCTACACAGATTCAAGCCAGATAGGGTCCCAGAGTTGGTAGAATAGACATAGGTTCCCACACCTAAGCAGGAAGCTATCTGTAAGTGGTACCCACTTGCAAAAGAAAAATTAGTCTTCTCCAGTTGTGACCCCCATATTTTCATAAACACAATCACACACTTCTTTCCATCAGCAGTCACTTTTAGCATAATTTACACACAATAAAAATCACATTTGTCATCAACGTACTGAGCATTATAACATGGTTCCAGTAAAGAAGTTGTTGATACCTTCTTCCCGTGTGTTCTCCAGGTTCACAGTGGAACAGGGAATTGATTTAAAAGACATCTTTAAAGCCCTTGGAGTCACTGAAATTTTCATCAAAAATGCAAATTTGACTGCCATGTCAGGTAAGAAATAATTATCAATTAAAATATTATTCATAAAATGCTCTTCAAAATAGTGATCCTGTGTCCATTGTGTCTCATTGATTTTTTATATGTAGTCATTACTTACCAAATAAATGAAACAAGAGATAAATTCATTTACACAAACTAAACTATAGATGTAGCCATAGAGTTTCATCCTGCCGGATATGGGCCTTCTTAGTAGATTCTTTCCTTTTTTGTACACCTTCACATTTTCTATTGTGCCTGATACACAACCAATGAATATGTTAATACATATTCTAAATACATCCCACTGGAATAAGTCATATAGAAAAGATGAATGAATGCCTTCTGCTGTAAGAAACAGGCCAAAGTTTGTCTTTTAAAGAGATTAAAATCACCTAGTGAAATATTGTAAAACTTTTCCTAAGTCTTCAGTAAAAACAGTGCCTTTTAAAAGTAACTTTAAAGTATACAGAAAATGAAAAATAACTAGTTAAATTATTGGAAGAGAAAGCCTACCATGTGAGTAACATGAAGGCATTTATGATCTTTAAATAATTTTGGACATAATTTTAAGTGATTAACCATAAGGTATTTAACATTTAAGCTTAAGCCTAAATGACTAAGCTTTTATAGTCATGATTTTCCATTGTTTTGAACAATAGAAAAACAGAATCTTTTTTGGATGAGAAGACAAATACATATTAAAATAAAAGAAACTGAACTTTTAAGACCTCTTCATAGACAATGTAGTTGACCTAGAGTACATGGTGGTGGGACCTTCCACATCAGTTCCTATGTTAAAGAAAGAATTTGGTTTTTCTCTCCTGAATCAGTCACCTGGGTGAAATCTCAACTTCTATGCCTTTGCTGAATACTGGAAATATATTTCCCACTTATTAAATTGCTTGCATGTGTACATGTGTGTGTGCATATTCTTATGTACATTAGGGTAGGAAGAGATAGGAGGATGGAAGGAGTAGATGGAGAGGAGAGGAGAGGAGAGAGAGAGAGAGAGAGAGAGAGAGAGAGAGAGAGAGAGAGAGAGAGAGAGAGAGAGAAAGTCAAAGGATTCAAGAAATCCTAGTACTTACCCTCCTAGAATGATGATAGTAAGGGCAGTTTAAGCATTACTCAGATTCTAACAATGATCTGAGAATGATATATTTCTGATATATTTGTAACTGTAACTTCTGCTCCTCATTCAGGGAGCTTGATGCCCTAAGCACCAACAGATATTATCTAAGAGCCTACTGTATAGATGACACTGTCTATGCAAGAGATATGTGTTTTCCTCTAGTAAATGTCTTCAGTGCTCATGTCCAAGCTCTTAGAGCTGTAAGCACCTCATTGGCATAGTCAGGAAGGCCCGACTAGTGGAGATTTGGAAGATCATCTGATATTTCTGTACCTGAATCAGAAATATATTCATAGCGGAAGCATAGCATGAAATTCTGATGCTGTCGTACTTATAAATTTAGAACATTGATCTTACTCTACTGGCTGAGTTCCCACTGGATAATTACATTCTACTTTCTGTATCATGATTCCTCACTGTCTGCCAAGCATCCAAGCAGATATTTTACCCAAATATAACACCTGCTGCCACTCGGTCCTGGGGGGTTAGTTCTGTTAGGGCAAGTGAATCACTGTGGTCAGTGTGACTTACACTTTTAGACATAGCCAGGTTCATAAAGTAATATTTCATTGCTTTTACCACTACAGACACTGCAAATCATAATGTTTGCTATGAATCGATTGCTTGGAGATTTGGAATAAGACTAAAATCTTCCAAAGAGTTTTTAGTAGTCTGTAGGCAAAGTGTCTAGTTATTTGATCAAACTGATTAGAAAGAGTTGATACAAAGGAAATGTTTGCCAGAGACTAAAAGAGATTTAGGGAAGAAGGGAACGGGGCTCTTTGGATCAATTTCGCAACTATAGTTCTTGGGAAGTCAATTACCAGGCTAACACTCACCATCTTACTACCCTGTTTAGGCTTCGGTTGCTTGAATGAATTTGAAGCGGACGTCTTACAATTTGCAGTGAGAATCCTTTTATTGTTAAATTAGTTGCTTGATTAAACACTGGCAGCTCTAGAATGCCAGCAGCCCCAACTAATCCTCCTTTCTCTCCCCCCTCTTTACCACTCTCCCTTGCTCCCTTGCTCTTCCCTCTCTCCTTCATTAATTTATGAACCATTCATTTGTTTGCTTCTTCTTCTAATTTCAGTGTGGTGTCTCAGCCTTGTTTATTTGAGCACCATATGCTCTGTCTCCCATGGTTCAAATCATATTTTAGTTGACTAATTGTTCACCTCTTCCAATAACACAAAACCTTGATAATTAGAGATTCTGTAATTCTTAGTGACACACACAAGGACTCAGTAAAAATATTCCCATGCAATTAGTTATTCCTTCTATTTTCGTCAAGGTTTATGTGAGCGTTAATGATACAAATGTGAATGATATTTCATACTGTATCTATTATTTTCACAAAATAGCTGCTAGTGGAGTAAAGTATCAGAAAATATGTTATAAATTTAAGAAATCTTACCTCACTTAAACAAAGAAGCATAAAGAGTTTTAAAGGTTGTATTTGTTTATTTTTCTGTCTAAGGGCAGTTAGCCTGAAAGTATATTTGTGTACCACATGTGTGCCGTCCTCACCAAAGCCCGAAGAAGGTGGCAGATCTTCTGGGACTAGAGTTGTAGAAAGTTGTTTGTTGTGGTGGCTAGGAATCAAATCTGGGTACTTTGGTAGAGCTGCTAGTGCTTCTAACCATATCTCCAGCCCCGAAACATGGAGGGCTAATGGGGAGGAAGGCATAGCAGCCTGATTTAATACAAAAACGACTGGAAGAACCACTAACAGTGGTTCTCAAGAGGGTCATGTGTCCTTTTCATCCCCACCACAGGGAAGAGTCAGACCTTCTTGTATATCACAATGGGAAATGATCCTAGGCTCCAGTGAGAGGCCAGTTGTGCCTCTGAACATCTACAATGCACAGCACAGGCTCCCACAATGACTAACTGATCTTAAATGTCAGCAGTGACTAGAGGATGGGAAACTGTGAATTTAAACAAGAAGGAAAGCAAGCCAAAAGTCCAATGCAACCTCTTGCAATGGACAGAAGAGAATATTTGAATATTTATGGAAAAAGGCATTTGAGTGCTGGGAATCATTTCAGCTGGACTGGCTACCAGCGAGCCCCTGGGATCTCTGTGTCTCTCCCTCTCAGTTGGGATGACAGGTGTACTGTGCCAGTCCTGAGTTTTCCACATGGGTCCTGGGGAATCAGAGCTCAGGTCCCCATGTTTGTATGGCATGCGCTTTACCCAGAGAGTCATTTAACGAGCCCAGAATTTTGATTTCTTACAGAGCTCGGTACTATTTGAAAGGCTGTCTTGTACATGTGTTTCTTTTCCACCAATCATTTTACTTTAAAGGTTTAGAAAACTATATTTTTAAAAACCCATAATAGAATGAATCTGTATATCTGAGAGCATTCAAAGAACTGCCCTTCATTATTGTAAAAATATGGTAGATTTTAAAGTCATGTTTGGAGAAGAAACATGATTTAAAAATCTACTCCCTTTGCTCCAGGGGAATCCGGGTGACTTGAAATCTTTCTCTCAGACTTCTTGCAGAGGCCCTTTCATTTTTATCCCTTTGAATCCACTCTTGTGGGACTGCTTCTTGCTGCTGCCCTAGGCTACTTCAATACTCTGCTAAATGTTTTCCCATCTCTCTCCAATCTAATCTGCTGTACCTTCCACTGCCATGATTAATCACTTTAATACTCACTGATCCATTGCCGCACTGGCTCACAGTGCACTTTGCTTTGCAGGTCACTCTCCCCTGGTCCCCAGGGAACTGAGAGCTCCTCCCTCTCAAGTTCAATCCTTCTCCTTAGCTTCTGTCCTGGCCACTCTGATCACGTGCTCTGCCTATCTCTTCCACCTGAACTGAGCCTCACCTCCAGATAGCTCACGTTTCATCAAGCCACCATGACTGCATCACTAGAAGCAACTGCTCATTTATTCCCGGCATTTTGTATTCCTCTTTCTTGTATAGCACACATCTTATTTCATATTTATGTTACTTATGTATCTACTATCCCAGGCAGAATATAAATGGACAAAAGATTGATTCTGATGCATGTTTCCTCAGTGCCCATCACTCTTACTTGCTTAGTACTTATTGAATGCTGACGTAAATGAGGTAGGGTGTTCAATATTTATTATGGTGACTTCTCCATCTCAGTGGTATCCGTCGCTTTCTGATGCTAAATCCCATTAACATAAAACACGGTAAAGACTCATACAAAAAACATGGAATACGCGGTGCTGAGATGCATTTCCTTCTCAGGCTTCATTGAAAATGCTCTGGTAGCTGCAGCAAGGATTCTCTTATACAGGAAGGCTATTTTTGTAATGGAAATGAATGGCATTTGGATTAATAGGTAATCTTCTTGGAAGGTGTAAGGGACAAGAAAAAGAGACTCCTAAATCCTTCAGCATAAAGTGCAAGCTTTAATAAAGAAGCCAATAAAATAAATGACTTAAAAAGACATAGTGAAAGGCGTATTCCGGTCAGATGCAAGCATGGGAGATTGATGCTGTCCCAGCTCCTGTGTCCTGCCCCCTGTTGCTCTGTGTGCTTACACCGTAAGCCGGAGGGCTTGTTACTTTTTCACTGCCACAATTCTGCCTTTGTTCCTACTTTCTTGCCTGACTATTGCCAAAGAGAACCTGATCTGCCTGCTGCTAGACATTTGCTCATCCAAATGATCTCTTCACTGGTCCCTTCTAAACTCAGAGCAAGCATATGCCATTGTTTCTAGACAAAGTCCAGTCTCTCTAACCTCAAGGCCAAAGCTCTTAGTACAAGACACTTTGCTACTCCCCAACCTCCTCACTGTCTACACTCCCCTGAGCCCTCTAAGTCATTTCTTCTATTCCTCCCATGATGTAACTGCATCAAATGACCTTGCCTCCTTCTCTTTTGCTCCTCTACTTATTCTTCCAGAACCATCCCAGGTGTCACCTTTGCCTGGCGTTCTGCTCTCCTCCTAGGCAACCGGAACATGGCAGTGTTTCCCACCCGTGTCTGTTACCATGCCTCACCTTTAACTTGGCCTGTCTGCTCATACACTCATGCCTGAGCTACACGCTGTTTCAAAGCAGCGGCTGTGTGAGAGTCATTCTCTTCAGAATTCAGCATGTTGCTGGTGTGGGATGGAAGATGGGTGAGAAGCGTAGGGAGCATGGCTGCTGCCTGGGTTTCTGTGAGGCTGCTTCTCTGTGCCCCCAGCCCTTTCTCCTTCCCCTACTCAAGCCACTGGGAATGTTTTGGGTCCCTCCCTAAGCATGCCCAGTTTAAATCTGTCTCTGCACTGGGTTTCACCTGCACTTTCAGGTCTTGCTCGGGCTGGATCCTTCATATTCACTTGGTGTCAGCTCCCATTTACCTTCCCATCTTCCCTTACATAGCCCTCTTCCATGTAGATGTTCTCAAGTAGGTGTCCTATCACCGACCAACATACTGTCTTATCTTGTTTTCCCAGGTATATGCACCACATCTGGAAATCATGGCTGTTTGTTTATGGATTTGCTTTACCATTCCTCTTGTCTGTATGCCCATGTGCCTTTATATGAAAGGGATGGCTAAGTACCCATAGTATGCCTAGTGTTTACTGTACATACTACGTACATGAATGCACAAATCAATAAGGGAAAATTTTCTGCTTCTGGAACAAAATCCACATGAAAACAAACACTGTTCTAATCTGAAAGAAATCAGGCTCTGGGAAATGCTTCATAAGTTTCATGGGTGAGGTTGAAGCTAAAAATAAAGACCACATATAGACCCTTTTAGTGTGTAGGACTTTGCTATGATACTTTCTTCATTTTGTTATTTTAAGCCTACTCGTGCTGATGCAGAAGTCTGTTTAAATTGGCTGCATTAAGAAGCAGTGCCACAAAGGAAATAGAGGCCGGCACTCGCCCGATGACCACCCTGCCAGCTCAATGTGTTTGTCGGATGCTCAGAGCCTTTGTGCGCTGCCCAATAAGTCAGATGGAGCACTTGCTCAACAAATATTTGCTCAGCTATTGAATGAATGCTTCAGCACTTTCCCTTGCTTTCTTCACAAGAGCTTGGTTTTCTGCCCAGCTCCTCTCTGGATAGCCTAAGGTTTATTGGCTTGTTCCCATCTTAGCCATTTTAAAAGTCTGGAGGAAAATAGAACCAACCTGAACAGCAGTGCCTGCAGTGGCCAGAAGTGAAAGTAGCTTGGGGCCTAAATACAGACAAGCAAATCACAAAAGCAAGCAAGCAAGCAAGCAAGCAAACAAAGACAACACATTTGAAAAGAAAGAAAGGAAAGAAGAAAGGGAGGGAAGGAGAAAGGAAGGAAAGAAGGAAGGAAGGAAGGAAGGAAGGCAGGCAGACAGACAGGCAAGCAACATTTGTAGACTAAGGAGTTACATGGCTTGACCTGCAAGCACCAAGTTCAATCCCTAGAAGGTACATTCAAAAGCCAGGCTGGCAGTGCTGAGGCAGTAGGGGCACAGGGAGATCCCTGGGGCTCTCTCCAGCCAGACTGGGCTAATTAGTGAGCTCCTGGCCACTGAAACCTTGCCTCATAAAACAAGGCTTATGGGTCCTGGGGGAGGATATCAAAGGGTGATCCCGGGCATCCATGTTCACATATGTCCAGCCATATGAACATATACAGTCACATGGACACAGGACAGAGGGCTTCTGATTAACATACAATAGCACAGGATAAAGTCCAAGTGTAAGGAGCCATGGACATGAACTTGCTTGTGTCCCCACAAGACTTGATCTAGTTTTAAATGTTTGTTGCCACCGACACATGCTTGCTCAAGCCACTCTCAATTCTATTTTATTTTAATGCAATAAATTAAAATTTATTTGTTTTAGTTTGAAGTTTATCCCAAGGGGAAAACATAGCACAACTCTTCCTACATGTACACCTATAATAATATATCTTTTTTTGTGTGTGCAGGTCAAGTGTCTGAGTTCTTTTTACATCTGCAGACACTGAATTAACCATTGGGTGGCAATTAGTCATACTGTGGATATATGAACAGCAGAGTCAATTTTTCCTTTGCTGTCTTTAAAATATAGCCATTAACACTGGCTATATTTTAAATTTAAATATTTTAAATTTAAAATATTACGATTATTTTAAAACTTGATCCAATTTTTAAGTCTTTGAATGCATGTGACTTTTATACTCTTTCCCTCTTTTTGCTTTTTTCTTGGAATAATTGCTTAGTGTTATCCTGTATTTTATTAATAAAAATAAACCTTATCAGCATAACTGTGAGCAGAACCATGGTCATGGTGCCCATGCATTGTTACACTAAGTTGGCACACGCACAATCTCACGTTATGAAAGAGCTAAGAGCTTTCATTAAACAATCACCAAATCTTGTGAAGCACAGTGTGCTGGGTTGATACTAGAAGATGACAGGTGGGCAGAGTATTCCCTCCTTACGGGAGTTCACATTTCAGACCCAGCTCTATGCCAGCAGCTAGGAGTACTCAGATGAATGAGTGAATGAATGGCCTTGAACACGAGCATCCAGGAGGAGAAAGATTTAATGCAGGTGTAATATGTTAGAAAGGTTTCGTAGAATCAACTTTTGGGTCCGTGAAGAAAAGAGTGGTCAGATCTTATTTAGAGACACAGGAATGGAAAAGCCAGAGAAGTCTCCATAGGTAGAAGCTGAGCCTTAGGAGTACAAAGGCCGAGGGAGGATCAAGGGAAGAAGGAGCGTTTTTGACTCAAATCACAAGAATAACTGCATGCAGGATAGAGAATGTGGAATGAATGGGGGAGAGGCTGCCCGTGGAGGTGCTTGAACTTACATACATATGAAATACCCTGGAGGTGGGGCAACAGGCTTTGGGACAGAGGGGAGGAGGAGTGTTCGGCAGAGTCCTGGTATAAATTGGTTGCATCCGCATGGGTTCAGCCTGTGGAAGTGTAGGCAGTGCAACCCATTCCATCACCTTGCTCTGACATACAGTGATAGCCACTGTCACTTAATAAACACATATTTGTATATGTCAATGGTTTAATTTGAAATTTTATTTTCAGCTGTTATAAACAATAGAAAAAATGCATTTTAATGGTATACCATGTAATATTTCAAGTACACATATCTGTTGTATTATACTTTAAAACGTAAACTGCACTCACTTATTTACTTGGACGGAGGGGCATGCACATGTCACAGCACATATGAGAAACTCAGAGAAGAACCTATGAGTCAATTCTCTCCCTCCACCAAGTGAGTCCTGGGATTGACTTTAGGTCATTTGGCTTGGGAAGCACGCATCTTTAATCTAGAGTCACCATGCCAACCCTAACATATTTTAAAATTAATTTTATTTATCATTTGTGTGCATATGTGTGTGGTTGCCTGTGCCATGATGGAGAAATTTGTGGGGCTACTTTTCGTCTTCCACCTTTCTGTGAGTTCCAGAAAGTAAACACAAGGCATACACTGGAAATCACTCTAGCCTCTGGGCCTTCTGTGAGGCCCTTGACTAATTTAAATCAGGCTACACACATCTATCTCTTTAAATATGTACTCACTTATGGCAAAAATGTAGAAATGCTTTAGTTTAGTCTTCTGAGATGCACAGCTTGTTAGCACTGCAGCTAACAACAGCCGTAAGTTCTTGCTCCTACTTAACTGGAAGGTGCTGTCCATTGACTAGCCTTTCCCTATCCCTCCCACACTTTGACCGAGGTCACGTGGAAAGGGGACATGTTTTTCCTGTGTCCAGGTGTCTACTGCATACATAAGGACAGGTATAAGAGCGATGCAGGGGGTTTCATCTCTGCGAGTGGATATGAGTGAACATTCATTTCCGTCTTTGCAAACCCCCCTTTAGAGTCTCAAGTTGAGCTTAGCTGGGAAGCTGGGTGTCCATAATCCTGAGGAAATGAGTTCAACTGCTTTTGCATTCAGGGCCTGTAGTTAACCAACTTTTACTCTAGCTAGCCCCACGTTGGAATGCCAGAATGTTGGTGGTTAATTTACTCTTCTGCTCTTTTAGCTCTTTTGTCTTTTCTTTTCTTTTCTTTTTTTTTTTTTGGCGGGAGGGGGGCTGCCACCTGTCTCCCAAATAATCACAAGTGGAGTTTTATTCTTTCTGTGAATACCTGACCTTAGCTTGGCTTGTTTCTATCCAGCTTTTCTTAAGTTAGCCCATCTACCTTCTGCCTCTGGGCTTTTCTTTCTCTATTTTTGTATACCTTTCTTTACTTCTTTCCCCATGGTTTACAGTGTTTTTGGTTGGCTGACCCCTGATGTCCTCCTCTCCTTGTGCTCTTGTTCCTTCCTTCTCACCAGATTGCTCCTCCTGTTGGTACTTTCCGCCTATCCTTGCTCCTGCCTCACTATTGGCCATTCAAAGCTTTATTAGACCATCAGGTGTTTTAGACAGGCAGAGAATCACAGCTTCACAGAGTTAAACAAATGTAGCATACAAAACTAACACAACTTAAAATAATTTCCTACAACAAGGGCCATAATTGTATCTTGATTTGTGACCTTCCATTAACTGACAGGATGAAGATTAAAAACATCAGGCTTTGAAAACAGTTATCAGTTCACTGATAAATTGTTTATATATTTCATGACCTTTGGATTTGCGTGTTTGTTTTACAAACTAGAGGTATCTGACGAATCAAATGGTTTATATTTTCCCCTTGTAAATAAAAGCAAAAGAAGTCTTGAGATTTGAAGGAGCTAATTACACTTGATGTTTACATATACATTTTAGTTGCATTTTATTTTTCTTTTAGTTATCAGGTGTATTTTGTAAAAAAATCTAAGAGATAAGCTATTTAATAATGTGATAATTATTACTGATACCAAATGCAATCTCAGGATATGGATCCCTATTAGAAGTATATCCACAGATGCAATTGTTGGTTACCATAGTGACTATTCAGAATAATCAGGTGCTGTTTACCAGACATACTAAAGAAGGTGGTGAATATTGTTCTCCATGTATAGAAGATAATTGTGTGTTTTTGAGAATTTGAAGGAAAATATATGTTGTTTTAGGTTAATTATGTTATTCAACATTCTAATGGTAAATCAATTGTGACTTTTATCTGTATGCATGCATTTGTGTGTGTGTATGTGAGTTTGTATGTATTTAGGTACTTATGTGTTTTGTGTACACATCTATACATGTGTATGTAGAAGTCAGAGGTCAACAGGTGTCTTCCTCAGCTCTTCTAAACCTTATCTATCTATCTATCTATCTATTTATTTATTTTGAGATAGAGTCTCTCATTAATTGGGCTAGATTTGTTGGCCAGGAAGATCCAGTGGTCTTTCTGTCTCTGCCTTCCCACCATGCCTGTAGGTGCATGGAATGCAGATTCACGTCCCAAGAGCTTTCAATGCAGGCAATTTACCAACCTAGCCCTTGGATTGCAGCTTACACAAATGGTGCATTAACAATGGACATTAACAATGCAGCTACTTATCTGAAATTTAGCATACATTTCCTAGGAGAGATGAAGAGGAGAGAACTGTGTGGAGTAGGAATCTCGAGTAACCCTTTATCCTGTTGTCTGGGTTTCTCCATTTTCAAAAATACTTAGAATGCATTTTATGGTTCTTTTGTTTTCATCTTGGAAAACAGTTCAACTCAAGACTGGAAAACATTTATAGTTTGATAGGTCCTCCACAGCAAAATAACATAGACTGTGGGACTTAGTCTTCCCCCAGCGAAGAACTTTCAAGGTGGTGTTCAAACACCCAGTGGTCAGCTTGAACTCACATTTATACAAGGAACATGATACAGACTGAGCAGGCTTTGTTTATGTATTTTATGTATTTAGGAATATGTATGTGTGTTTGTATATGTATATGTGTGTGTTTGTGTTGTTATATACTATATGTGTAACTGTTTTAAAAACTCATGAATTAGAGAAAAGCAAGAGGAGTATATAGGAAGCCAGGAGGAAGGACAGGACAGGGGAAATGGTGTAATTATATTTCAATTTTAATAAAAAGATTTATTAAAAATTAGAAATTCATGTTCTCACTTGTTCTACAACTAAAAGTCTAAGCTAAGAGTGTTGACAGGATTGGCATTTTCTTAAGTCTACTTCCTTGACTTACAGATAACAGCTTCTTCATCTATCTTCACATATACATTGGTTATATTTCTCCAGAGACACAGGATGCGTGTGTGCACATATGTGTATAGGTGTGTGTCCAAACAATACATCTTTTATGTGTTTATAGATAGATATTTTACATGTGTATTGGATATAGTAGTTAGATGTCTAGACAGATGGAGATAGATAGATAGATAGATAGATAGATAGATAGATAGATAGATAGATTTATTTTTAGGAATTGTCTTACATACTGTGAAGGCTCTGGAAATGAAAAAAAATCTACAAAGCATACACTCAGGAAAGAGTCTTAGCTGAGTCCAAAGAAATCTGCTGGCTGAATTCTTCCTTGCTATCAGGAATGTCTTCCTTCTAATACAGCTGTTTTAGCTGATTGGATGACCCCCCCCACCCTGGGAAAGCAATCTGCTTATTCAAAACCCACTGATTTAAAAGTTAATCTCATCCAAGAACATGCTCACAGAAACATCCAGAATGTTTGTTTAAGGGTCTAAGTAGCAAAGCCTGAGCAAATCGACACACGAAACTAAATATTTCATCTCTGCTTTTCTCTGTAGCCATTTCAGTTCAGATTCCTCTTGAGTGGAGACCAATCATGTTTTATCAGAATCCTCTACAGTGACTTCATTTTAAGACCCTTTTCTCAATACAGTCACGTACCGAAGTCCTAGGGGTTAGGATCTGAGCAAATGAATGCTTAGGGATCATAAATCTGCCCCAAATTGCATTAATTTCAAAGTAAACTGAAAGGCAATTCAGTGCAGAAAATGCTCTTCTTTTTACTGGAAATGTATTTTTAACATAATCTTGGAATGATGTATCTGCAAGCCCTCAGATCACTCACTAAACCAGACTAGAATGCCATTTTATATTTTTTCTTGCATTTCTCCAGGCAAAAAGTCAATTTTATTTTACCATACTGATGTCATCTATATTATTAAACAATATTGATTAGGTTTAAGGAAAGAACAATTTTTTTTATTTCTGGATCTTCATTTTTCGTTATGTACTTTTTACTTCAAATTAGAGGACAACGGGTAATGTATTTTTTAACTTGAATAGTGAAATCATTTGAGGTCACTTCTGAAAACAAATTTTCTGCTCCCCTACCTCTGAGCCATGTAAGAACTAAGCAGTGGGAAAAAGAGAAATGCACAGTGGGAAATTACTGAAGAAAAGATAGTGGTAAAGTAACAAGTGATACCATATAGTCACTAGTTCTCTCATGCCTTAAGTAAAATCTGGCAAAATATTGTCTTTTTTAATCAGTCTTTCAGTTTCTCAGTGCTCTCAACTCACTTTCCCCAGGGGTCAAATGTGTCGCTGTGTCTGGCGCTAATGATCTTGTTTCTTCCTTTCAGATAGGAAAGAGCTGTTTCTCTCCAAAGTCATTCACAAGTTCTTCATCGAGGTTAATGAAGAAGGGTCAGAAGCAGCTGCAGCCTCCGGTACACATTAAGTCATTTTCTGAAATCTTCTTCCAAATTTCTGCTTTTCAACAATCCTGGATGGGAATGGAGATCCCTTTCTGAAACTGTACCAAAAACCTGACTCTATTCCAAGTCAGAAGTCAAGCCAAAGTTGGAGCAGTCAGAACATTTTCAACAGAATGTGAAGTGTGTCCATGCCTAGCTTCCCAGTGAGGCATCGCATAGCGGCAGCTCGAAGAGACGACACCCCTGCTGCGGTGTTTCCTTAAATATTTTCATGATTTTGCCTACTGTGTATTCAAACATTTTCCCTTCCTGATTACTACTGGAAGTTAGTTATTAATTTTCGCCTGTGGAAAGGTGGCTTTGACAAATCACGTGCACAAACAAGAGTTGGTAGACATAAAAATGCTTTTAAGTACTCTAAAATAGTAATAGTCATAAGACAGTAGTTTTAAATAAGCAAATTTTTAAAGGGACATATATTCCATTTCCAGATTGTAACAGCTAATGGTCCTTCATCATTTTTGTGTCTGATGGACACATGTTCATATGTGCACCCATGTAAGCATGTACGTTTGTTTGGGGGTGTTTGTAAAGCAGAGGTATCCACCAGGTGTCTCTCTCAATAATTCTCCATCTTATTTTCTTGAGAATTTTTGTCGCTGAATCTGGAGCTTACCAATTCGGTTAGACTAACTGACCAACAAGCCTCAGAGAGCCATTCTTCTCCCACAGCACTGCAATTAAAATGTAGCCCGCTCTACTATGTCTAAGTTTTTACACAGATACAAAAGATCTGAGCTCAGGACTTCATGGCTGTGGGGCAGGAACGTTGCTGACTGAACCTTTTCCCCAGTCCCACCCTGGATCATTCTGATAGTTTTGATTACCCTAGATAACGAAGAATGACTTTACCATTGCATTTTCTGCATCCTCTTGCTACCTTAGGATGGCTTCCCTTGCGTGTTGAGCAGATAAGATCAAATTTAATAAACACTCCGCTGCCTGGTAATATATTAGCCTAGTGATAGGTATTGCTGTGGACCTCATCAGTGATAACAGGACTTTCAAGAGAAAAAGGAAATAGTCTTAGTTTATCAAAGCTGATTAAAATCTCCAGATTTTAATACAGCCAAGCAGGCTGTAGCAAATAAGAATACACTGCTCTGTGCTGGGTTTTCGTTCCATTCCATCCTGGTCATTACTGGAACCCCACAGAGCTGCGAAGTATCAGAAATAACTTGAAAGTATGAAAAACTCCTTTCGCTTTGACAATTCTTTCTTCCTTTTATCTCTTCTCTTAACCGAAAAGGCAGTTTGATTAAAACACCAATATTTGTCTTAGACTAAGGAAAACATTTTCACAACAGGCCGAGTAAATCAGCCTACTCTGTTTGATGGTTTAGAAGGAAGAAATAACTTGTATATGGGTTGCGGTTGTTTGTTTTCTTTAAAATATCGACTACAAATACTAATGCCTTGAAAACGTTTATGTTTTCAAGCCCCTGTTTTCTGTAGATTATTACCTTTTCATTAAATGAATAGACGTAGATTGTTTTGAATCATTCTTGTTAGTCCCGAGTCTCTGCACATCCATAGACATGTAATGTCCTTCTCTCTGTATCGTAGGAATGATTGCGATTAGCAGGATGGCTGTGCTGTACCCACAGGTTATTGTTGACCATCCGTTTCTATTTCTTATCAGGAACAGGAAAGCTGGTGAGTGTGTTATGTGAATATGTTACTTCATAAGACACAAAGAAGCTTTCGGTTTTAAATGATTATATGTATATTTAAGATTGATTCCAATGTCCTAATGATTTTAAAAATCAAAATAATGTATTGTTTTTTCTTTTCAAACATTGCTAGTTGTAAGCAAGCAGGAAACACATATCCTATTGTTTTGTTCACTCTCCTCTTTCGTTCATTTCCAATGCAGGTACCATCTTATTCATGGGACGAGTCATGCACCCTGAAACCATGAACACAAGTGGACATGATTTCGAGGAACTTTAAATGATGATGCTTGAATCAAAAGAAAGCAGTAGTAAGGCACATTATGTTTGCCAATGGTATATATTTAGGATTTTTGTTTTCTGGTACTATTTAAGGTAATACTTAAAATAGCTCTGGATAGAAGTAATACATGTGTCCTGTAAGGCAACCTGCCAAGAAACTTTATCAGCATTAAGATTACGGTCTTGTTGTGTCACTGTGTCCATTGTGCTGTCATTTGAAATAAAAGTCTGTACTGAACTTGTGAGCTACCTTTTCATGTTGGAGGTTGTTGTAGTCTGCACACCACTGTGGCTGAGACTTGGGAACTCTGCTGCTTCTTTAGGAATTGTAGTAAGATAATTCTACAATGCAAAATGTAGAAACAGCTGTCTCTGCGTTTCTTCATGATCATGCAGAATCAACACCAAAGGGAGTGAATTTATGTATTTAATAAGCAATAATGTGAAGTGGAGGCAAGTAAGCCACAAGCGTTGGAATTGTCATTTACTGGAGGGCTCCATGACAAAGCTTTTAGGAAAAAAAGTTGTGATATGTAAAGTAATAGGTGTTACTGATTTGTGTGTATGCTGTAGTATATACTTTCAAACTCATTAGAGTATAACTGCTATATTTATTTCTAAAAGTTTTCTGTGAAATTATAGACCACATGACTCTAGTTACAAGCTCAAACATCCTATTACCCACTCTCGATGGCAACAAGAGCCCCCCCATGCACACATGAAAGGACTGCCTTGTACCATTTAAGTGATTTCTTTTGATGTTCACACAAAGATGAAATCAGCCAGTGGCACATTTCCTAGACTATATCCAAGTCATCAAGTGGTATCTTGATGTATCAGCTGCCTATATGTTTTTTCTTTATAGAAAAATCATTGGTCGGTTTATCATATGGAATCAATGCTTCTCAAACTTAGTGTATGATGCTGCCACCTGGTCACTTATTACAAATGCAGGTTCTTATACAGGATGTCCAAGGCGGAGTGGGGAACCAGACCTTTCTCTTTTTAAAATTCTTTCTTTAAAAGTCTTTATTTCATTTGCATGGCAACCATAGTTCCTCCTCCCTCCCCCTCCTCTCACTCTCCCCATTTACCCCCCAACCCAACTACCCATCCACTTCTCAGAAAGGGTAAGACTTCCCATGGGGAGTCTGCATAAAATCCCTCCTCCTTTTCTTTGACTGGACTCAGCCCAGCGCTTAGTTGAGGATCTCTGCATCTTCTTCCACCCATTGCTGGATGAAGGTTCTATGACGACAATTAGGGTGAGAGCATACCTTTCTAGCAAGCTTCCAAATGATGCCACAGGTGTTTGACCATGGGCCTTGCTGTTTGTCACTTGGGTAGCAAAATTCTACTTACTGTGAGCATCACATGCTTGATATTCATATAAATAAGTGGAAAAATTATTTCATTTTCACTAACTGAACTTAGAGGGAATCAGGGTGGAGACAGGAATTCAATCTGCATTAATAATAAAATGCCCTTGTCAAGAACTGGTATAACATTAAAGGTTTTTCTCTAGTACACACTATAGATAAATGTGAGATTCTTCTGTATATTACAACACTTGAAGTAGTTTTTAAAAATATGGAGACATTTATAGGCCATACTCATGGAAGAATTTATGAATATCGAAGGACATAGTACTTAATACTGAATCTTTTACAGTTTATATTTTCAGAAGACTAGCTGTTTACTTATAAATCTTCATGTTATTGTAGAATACAGCTCTTGTTTTCATTTGTAATTTATTTAGCTAGGATGGCTGATGTTGATTCAGTGTTCACATTCTGCAATAAGACAGTATTTATCACTGTATTCTTCTTGTGAATATCGCACACATGGCTATACCTGTATGTTCATCAATTAACTAAATGTATTGCCTGTAAGGAAGAATAAAAGTTATTATGCAATCATGTGATTCTATGAAGTCTCAAATGCTATTTTTATTAACAGATATATGATTAAATTCTACCATTTGGCATAGTTATCTTAAAATATTTCAATATAAGTTAGGTGTTATTTAATTAAAAATGGATGCTCCCAGGCTGTTGGGAAGCTTAGAGGTAATAATTTATGATACCAAGCTTTTCTTTTTATTAATTTAGTATTACTGTGTGTTCCTGTGTGTGTGTGTGTGTGTGTGTGTGTGTGTGTGTATTTACCAGAGCACAGGCATTCATATGCCACAATTTGTATGTGAAAGTCAGAGGACAAATTGGGAGAGTCAGTTGCACCTTAGGATCCAAGAATCACACTTGACCTCTCAGGATTGTACAAGAAGGGCATGTATTCAGTGGGCCATCTCAGTGGTGCCCAGTGTTTACTGTTGTCCTTACTTTGCTTGTAATTTCAGTAGTTTTCTTTCTCTTGTAAAAGTAACAATACACAGTTCCTAGTTGTTTCCTTCTGAATATTTTGATACTAAGTGAAATTCTTATTTTACCAATTGTGTGTATGCAACAGACTGGACTACATAATTATAGACAATGTTACCCTACAATCCTACATACTTTAATATAACCATTATGATCAAACAAATATTAATATAAGTATTAGATAAATTAGATCTAGCCTTAGTTGAATACCAAGAATATCCATTTTATAGGAACACTAAAAAATAAAAGTAAAATACAGTAGAGAGCATACTTCATTCTCATTAAATATGCATGTTATACATACTACAATTCACTGCTTTTTGATATATAATCAGTTTCTTGAATTTTTAATGGTAGAAATTTTTTCATATCTGAAAACTGGTCTTATTTTTCTCTAAAATAAGAGTAGTGGTAACATTTCATTAAGTAGGTGAAGGCAAGATAAACCGGTTGAAACTTGTCTTTGTGAAGTAAGGTCTTTGCTGCAATCTTGAGCAAAGTTAAAATATAATTTCAAAAATAAAAGAAATAATAGGAAAAATACAGTTGGTGAAAACTCTGAAACTTTGCCTTTCTCTCAGAACCTCATGACATTATGGCCCATTATAAAAGGAATCTTCTAAAGACAGACACAAAGTAAGATTCTTTACCTGTGTAAGTAATTTGAAGAATGTCCTAAGAGGCATCCTACCAAGGTCCCAGGGCTGTTGGTAGCTTCCAGAAAGTCTGAATGGCCTGTTAGTATTGCTGTGCACATTAAAAATTGCTTGTAAGATATACATAGAAGTAATATTATGCAGACTGAGCGTGTTGTGCTAAGGAGTATGTGTGTACATACAAATACACATATTCACCCAATGGGAATTAATGAGAAAAGAAGGCAAGAATTTGAAAGAGAGAAAGGAAAGTGTATATAGAAGGGTTTGGAGGGAGGAGAGGAAAGGAAGAAATTAAGTAATTATAATCTCAAAAAATTATTGGAATGAACTCAAGACAAACCTTTAGTTAACTGAAGCACACAATTAAAAAGAACTTGCAGGCCTGGGTGACCGTGGGTCCAAGGAAACGCAGCTCAGTTATTTGTCTCTGGACAGTGATAGAATCATTAAGGGTGTGTGATTTCAGGATAGAGGGGATAAAGGAGCAATGGTAAAGTATGCAAATTTAGAGTAAACAACCACAAGGTTTTCCTATTTGATTTCTGGTCCACTTACAAGTTACGTATTATTCAAAATTTGTTCTTTAAAATTTAACCAGTAAATTATTCCACTACATTATTGTCAGGTTTTGTGTCTTCATGTGTGGGTAGATATGGGCATCTCAGCATATATCTCAGTGCGTGTGACTCTGTATGTGTGTCTCAGCATGCGTGTTTTTGTGTATCTCAATGTATGTGTCTCAGTGTGTGTTTCTTATTGTGAGGGTGTATCTTTGTGTGTGTGTATGTGTATGTATCTGTATGTGTGTGTATGTGTCTCTCTGTGAGTGTGTGTGTGTGTATCTGTAACTGTGTCTGTGTGTATCTGTGTCTCTTTGTGTGTATGGTATGTGTGCCTATATCTGTGTCTGTGAGTATATCTGTATCTCTGTGTATGGCTGTGTGTGTCCCCATTTGTATCTCCATAGTGTGTATGTGTCTCAGTGCGTGTATGTATCTCAACATGTGTGTCCATCAGCATCATATGTTTTCTTCATACTGTGTGTGTATACATGGTAGTTTGTTTTATGCATGTCTTCACATTTTCTGTTCCTGTTTGTGTTTGTTTTAACAGCTTGCTCTCTGCACTGGAGTTTTGTCTCCTCAACGTGTCTGCAAATGAGAGCGCTTCCACAGTATTCATTGGGGAGCCATTTGCTACTCCATCAGGACGCTGATGGTATTTACTCCAAAGCTTGAGGAAACCCATATAGAAAAAATAATTTTTTATGACATGAAACTCATCCACATAGACTGTGCTCTGAAAAAAATACCTTCTTTTTTTTTTGTTTTGTTTTTTTTTTTTTTCGTTTTTTTGAGACAGCGTTTCTCTGTAGCTTTGGAACCTGTCCTGGAACTAGCTCTTGTAGACCAGGCTGGTCTCGAACTCACAGAGACCCGCCTGCCTCTGCCTCCTGAGTGCTGGGATTAACGGCGTGTGCCACAACCGCCCGGCAAAAATGCTTTCTTATCCAAATTTTTAGTATTTTAAATATAGCAAGAAATTTGCCATTTTTAAAACATGTAAATGGAGTTTTAGAGCAATTACTTACATATATCTTAGCAGACACACAACTGAAAGGGATTAAGTGATGGTCTAATTGCTTTGCAATACTTGGCAAACATAGGTGTCTGGTTTATATGTGAATAAAATGTTTTGAATTGCTATGATTTAAAATAATTACATACTCTGAAAGCTGGTCATTTTGTGTATGGTTCTTTGGATTTTAAAATGTGTAAATTCATGTTATTTTTGCAATCAAAATACATATTTCCCTTCTACTCACACTACTCCTTCATGGTCATGAGGCAGGCATGCCTAGGAGATATCTTAAGTTTGGATCCCCATTTGAATTTGAGCTATACACACACACACACACACACACACACACACACACACACACACACCAAAGTAGTGCACTACACATCCTAGTCCCTTCCCCTGCATCTGCTTCCCCCTGACTCCAACAAGAAGCCTCGCAACTTCAGAACCTCCTGAACCCCAATCCGGACTAGGTCATACATAGTCCCATCTTTGGACAAGTTTCCACACATACGGTAACAATCAATTTTAAACTGTTTCTCTTCAATGAGTTCCCAACTGTATCCCTTTCTTCAATTTGAGGAATAGAAAAGACAATCTGAGTTGAACTGGTCTGGGGTATATTGTGTAGTAAAATATTACTTGATCCTTTAGTAATCTTTTGGGAGGGAACCCATATTTACCATATTATGCTTATGCATAATTAGGCACAAATACGATTAGAATCCTATGCATTACAGAAAGGGATAGTCACAATAAAGAAAATGATTATATAACTTGTCTCTTAGCTTTAGCCATCTGACACATTTGAGGGTCCATTCACGAAATGCTGCCCATAATCAGGGTGAATGTCCTCACCTCACTTAATGATCAAGACAAGCTCCCCCAGACATATGTGCAGGCCAGTCTGATGGAGACTCTCCAGTGATTCTTCACTTGTGACAATATGACTATCTCAGGTAATCAAAGTATTATTCCAAGCCTGAAAAGATCACTTTCTTGTATGTTTATGGTTGTTTTATTTACATACATAACATGTTTTGAATTATGTATTGTGAAGTTGTGTGGTATTTCATGTTTCTTTGGCATTCTGATAAACAATTATAATAGCATCATTTACTGAAGATTTGTCTTACTCTAGTGAATCACTAGTATGTTTATGAAAATACATTGACAGCATATCTATGAATTTATTCTGGTCTCTTTAGTCTATTCTATTAATCTATAGCTCTCTCATTTCACCAATAACATACTTCCTTGATTATAATCATTCATAATAGGTTTTAGAGTTAGGTATTGTGAATTTTTTTAACCTTTCCAACTTCAGTTTCATTTTCTTTTGCCCATTCATTGAACACGTCTTTCTTTTTATAGTATGTATCTCTTTGTACGCCAAAATCTGCCTCTTCACATCCATTCATGTGTGTGTGTGTGTGTGTGTGTGTGTGTGTGTATGTGTGTGCTATATACATATATATGACAATATTGGGCCAAAAGGAATTAAGCCAGAATATTATATAATTTCTACAAAAAGTAGATGATGATGAATGTTTGGATCCATTCTTTTGTTTGCTTGCCTGCTTGCTTATTTATTTATTTATTTTTGGTTTTTCGAGACAGGGTTTCTCTGTGGCTTTGGAACTAGCTCTTGTAGACCAGGCTGGTCTCAAACTCACAAAGATCCACCTGCCTCTGCCTCCCGAGTGCTGGGATTAAAGGTGTGCGCCACCACCGCCCGGCGGCTTATTTATTTTTAATAATATTTATTCTTACTTTATGTGTGTTGTTGTTTTGTCTGAATGTATTTATGTGTGAGAGCATCAGATCCCCTGAAAATGGAGTTATAGATAGTTGTAAGGTGCCAGTGGGTGCTGGAAATTGAACCCCAATCTTCTGGGAGAGCAGCCAGTGCTCTTAACCACTGAGGTATCTCACCAAACTTAACCTGTTGTTTATTTCTATAGATTTATTTTTCTACTTTAGCTGTTGTGGAAACATTTTTTATTGTTACCAAGACATAAAATTTTCTTGAGGAAGAATTTAGAAAACTGTTATGTCCCCAGCCTTTTGTTTTGGATGGTTGGGGCACTGTAAAGTGTAGAGATTTCAGTTTTCAAATTCTCTAATTTGTGAACAGTTATTAGTCTGTTTTTTCACCTACATACACAGTGTGTGTGTGTGTGTGTGTCTGTCTGTCTGTCTGTCTGTCTGTGTGTGGTGTGTGTTGAGGAAACATCTCAATCTATGACATGGGCTATGCTAAATCTCATGATCTTCCTTGCCTCAGAATCACAATCACTGGGTTTCTGGTGTGCATTATTATACCCGGACATCATAGACATTTTTCACATTGCTAAATAAAATATGCTTGCAAGAAATGAAAGATTTAGTTTGACTGTGCCCATTTTAAATTTTATAATATCTTGGAACTTTTGCAGAACTATGATAAGTTACAATAATTCATTTTCTTAACTGGAAACACAACCTAATTATTTACATTTATGTCTTTGATTTATGCAAGCCTGGGAGCTTTAGCCCCTGAACTTTGTTTCATATCTGCTAACAGGGTTATTCTTGAGAGAATATTGACGCCTTCACAAGCACATAAAAACATCTTGTTTAAAATGTAAATGAATATTCTAAAAAGAAAGAGAAAATCCTGCTAACATTTTATTAAACGCCTCACTTCAAAGAATAGAAAATAATTCAACATTAATAAGCCAAAAATCTAAAGTAGATACTGCTGATACTGGCTTTTTATTTTGATGAGACAGATATATGAAAAGGATGCTAACTTTGTTCAAATAAAAAGGGACAAAAATGAATATTGTCTATTTAAGTTCTCTCTTAATTATTATACCAGATGTATATGTTCTTTTCTTCTTTTTGAAGTTTTCAGAAATCTTAAAGGAAGATTAAAGTGGTTTTCTGTAACATATGGCATGATCCAGAAAACGTCTCTTCAGCAGCCTTCACAGTCGAGCTGGTTAATATGGTTTTGTTCTTCCTCAAATAGACACTCCCGCCTCTTCCCTTCTAGGGCTATAATTGATGAGTATTTAGATCTGATGTTTGCTCACACAATTGTTCTCTTCTCTGACATCCAAAAAAAATAAAATAAAACATGAAAACTACCAATGAAGAGATTACCCTTTTCTAAATGATTGAGTGGCCTCCTTTCCCAATATTTTTGCTTAAATTTTTATAAACATACATGTGATAGGAAAAAAAACAAGGGGTTGAAGAATTGAGGTAAAGCTCCAGTCAGACCCTGACTAGATGGCTATCTTTGAAGCAATTTAGTAATGAAATAATTAAGTCATCCATGTATTTGAATAATAGTATCTACTTCCTAATATTTTAGTAAACCTTCAATGATGTCGTGTGAATGAAGAGTCTGGGTACTTGATACTTAGCTTCTAGGAAAGTGACCTTTCAGTACTGACCTTCCCCTCTACGATGCTTCTTAAGGATTCCATTTTCCAAGCCTCACAGCTATGGCGGTGGAGGAATCTAAAGCGTTTGGGGATTGTTTATGTTTAGGCAACAGTCGAGACCTTTACCACTGTCTGCATGCAGTAACCTTGTCCCCACACAAAGCTGGTGTCCCTTGAGAGCTCAGTCAGAAAGAAAGGTGAGAAAGAAGCCTGATGATCACTTGAGAAAGTATCATCAATCTTGGTTATTCGTAAAACACATTTCATTGATTTTTTTCTGTAAAATAAAGTGCCAGTTTCAAGATGTTAAGATGAGATGTCAGTAGCTTAGAACAAAATCCTGGAGATCACAAAATTCAGGACTCATTGGCCAGCACTGAGTCACTGGTGCCCTTGTCAATGGTGTGGGCAAATAAGGACAATGGTCACTCCACAGAAGGGACTTGGAGCTGGACTTTACAATCATCGCATATTCTTTGTATTTTTATTTTAAATATAAGTACTGTGATAGAGCATACATTATTTTGAATTTATGTAAATGGCATTTATTGAGTTTTGAATGAATTTTAAATCAACATTATAGTTGATGTCATTTTAGTTCAGTGCTTTTTATTTTTTCTTAGCAGCACATTAAAAGAAATAATCTTGTCATTGATGTCCTGAGTCCATTGAACCGGAATAGATATTACTCATCTCAGTGCTATAGAGACCTTATTTATTAAAGTACACAGCAAGAAGAAACTCTGTCGACTGTGATTTCCTAAAAGTATTATTTCCAGTGGATATCGTAGGGCTAGTTAGAAGATCAAAATCAAGAGGAGAGGGAGCAAGCAGGGAAAGAAAAAAATAAGAGATTAGAAGGGCAAGTGACTGGAAGCTGAGGGGACAGGGGGATGCTTTTCAGCAGATAATTGTGTCTTATCTAAAGTAGATTAAACATGGTCATCATTCACCCATGGCCTAGTACTGGACATTAAAGACTTGAATCTGTGTGTGTGGGTGATGGTGCACAGAGGAGGGTAGGAGTGCCGTGTCTAGCTCACTGAGCTTTCATATAAAGCAAGCATCTTTCAGGGATGTTTAATTGCATTCCGACCTAACCTACCACACATGCGAATTAGTGGCAGCCCTTGAGGAGGCTGATAATCATGAGATATAAAAAGTAGAGCTTTAATTTTTTTCCCCGAGAAGTCCCTTTCCTTTCAATAAAAGCTATTTTAGTTGGCCGGATTTGATAAGTCTCAGAAGTTATGATCTGGTAATTCTTTCTTCAGAGAAGAGTCCAAGATTTTTTATTTCATTGTCATGGTATGGATCAAATCACAGTGAATTTTCTAGGAAATCTTCCTGTGTCCCAATGGTACTGATAGAAAAACAAACTAAACAGCAGATAGTTTAATATTTGTGAAAGGTAACATCTTTCTCATTTAAATTACTTAGAAATACTTGAAGTGAAATTGTTTGGGTCATTTAGGCTCCATTGAATTAGTAGTTTCTAGAAATTTTTATTAACATTTATTAATAAAACTAAGGATAAAGGGGCCGAAGAGATGACTTGGTTATTGAGAGTACTTGCTACCCCGTTCATTTGCCAGAACCTACTTGGGCTACCCACAACTGCCTGTCGTTCTAGTTTCAGGAGCTCCTGCCTCTCTTCTGGCCTCCTAGGGCACCTGTACACGTGTGATGCACATGTGTGCATGTTCACGCACATGCACACTCTCACATACTTAAATAAAAATTTAGAAGATTAAGCTTGAGATTTTTTTCTGCTGCTATCAATTTTTAATGGAAGAGTGTCATGTCAAAATATATCTTTGCAATTTTGATTAACTATTAAGAGAAGCAACTGCTCTTCTTTCAATTTTTTGAAAAGCTAGATGGGTGGGGAAAGTCCCCCCATTCAGCACCGAAGCACTGTTGGCAATGTTAGTGTGTAGTTCCGAACTGACACACACTACAGAAAGTGTCTGCTAAAACAAGGCTATTGATGTCAATGGTACGTTTCAGAAAACAGAATAGGAATCCTTCCCCTTAGTCAAGTAAAATAATCAATATTTTTCATGATATTCTATTTCTGTCTCAGATTTGAAGTGAAATAAGTCTTCTGACATTTGGAAATAAAAGTCAAGGTTGAAGGCTCAGCTCTATAATGATTCTGATGTTTATGACACAATTCTTGACCAAAACAGAGGTAAAATTGTAAGGAAAAACATAACTCGAGTTATCACACACAATCACGCTTGGTCATATGCTCCTAGCTGCCTCTAGTAAATAAACTCTTTGTCCTCGTTAACCTCCTGTTGAAGCGCTCTTTCCCATCACAACCTGTTGTCAAGACACATAGCTCACAGGAGAGGTTACATGTTGTATTTGGGCTGCCGGTGTGTTCCCAGCATCTGAGAGGAGCAGGCCCATTTGTTCCCAGTGCTTGGCTCCCGGCCAGGGCCGCTAGCTTGCTTTTGGCCCTGGCTTATACCCGGAATAATCACGCACAAACTGGATTCATTTAAACTCTGCCTTGCCCATTATCACTAGCCTTTTCTTGGCTAACTCTCACATTTTATTTCAACCCATTCCTTATAGTCTGTAAGTCACCATGAGGTAGTGGGCTTACTGTGAAGATACAGCATGTCTGACCCTGGCAGCTTCATGGCTGCTCTCATCCTGACTCAGTCTTCTTCCCAGCATCCTGTTCTCTTTTCCCTGCCCATCTAAGTCCTGCCCTATCAAATGGCCAAGGCAGCTTCTTTATTAAC
The DNA here is from genome assembly GCA_028555095.1 of Dicrostonyx torquatus. Taxonomy (NCBI): domain Eukaryota; kingdom Metazoa; phylum Chordata; class Mammalia; order Rodentia; family Cricetidae; genus Dicrostonyx; species Dicrostonyx torquatus. Next base: position 1,261,533 of record JAQHUG010000337.1, on the reverse strand, counting down.
CAATGAAAGTAATACAAAATACAGGAGAACACTCCCACATCAGTTGCAGACCCATTTCAACTACCATAAACTTTTGCAGGAAAAGTAAACCTAATTGGCTCTGGTGCGGTTGCCTTTACCATTGCTGAAAGAGAAAATGTTTAATTACAGTAAGTTCTTGTTCTTTCTTATTTGGAGATGGAGGGGTGAGTTGGGGAGTTGTTGAGACAGGGTTTCTCAGTATATTATAGCCTTGGTTATCCTGGAACTTGTTTGGTAGACCTTTCTGGCCTTTAACTCACAGAGATCTGCCCATATCTGCCTCCCTGATGCTGGGATTAAAGGTGTGTGCCACCACGCTCTGCTTGTTTTATTTATTTTAATGTGTAAAATGCAGTTACATTCAATGTCTTTGGATTTTAGTTATTAGGGGGTGAATGGCTGCCACACAGGAATTTAGAGGCAACATTTAAAAGAAATTGTCCTTCATACCAGAAGAACATGGACCACAGAATCTGAGAACTTGAGATCACATGGCTCACAGAATCTGAAGAGGCAAGTAAGGGGGGCCTGCATGGATCTGCACTACGCCCATGTTATGACTGTTAGCTTGGTGTTTTTGTGGGACTCCTAACAGTGGAAGTGGATATATCTCTGACTCTGACTCTTTTAATATCTCCTAGGACTCTTTTCCTCCTATTAGGTTCCGGTATCCAGTCTTGACATGATGGCTTTTGCCTTGTCTTGCTGCATTGTGTTTTGTCCTGTTTGACTGAAGTCCCTGGGAGGCCAGCTCTTTTCTGAAGAGGAAATAGAGAAAGGGTGGTTCTGGGGAGAGGGAAGGTTGGGAGAGAGCTAGGAGGAGTGGAAGGAAGTGAAACTGTAGCTAGGATGCATTGTATGAGAAAAGAATATATTTTCAATTAAAAAAAGAAAGAAATGCCCTTCATTTTTTTATTAAGAAAAATTTAGTAAAATATTTCTACAAGAAAATGCTATGAGCTAACACGAATGCCTTTGTTGTCCATAATAAGTCTTCACTTTTCCTTTTACTGGAATTTTCCAATTTACTCACTTAATAATTACTATTTTGCCATGAACTAGTAACACAGAGATAAATAAGATGTAGAATTGCATGTATCTCTAAGCTCTTGAAATCTAGCTGAGGGTATTAAAAACAATCCTGAGAGAAGCTTGGACCAACTTAGCTGACAGTGCTATTACGTCTCAGGTTGCTGGTAATGTCCAAAAATGTATAAATACAAGATAGTGCCAAATATTTTAAGGGATTGCGTATTACCAACTACGTTCATGTGTTTCCTCCGTACTCACAGGAAACCTGCCCAGGCACAGGGTTTCAATTTTAACAATTTATTTAATTAAGACCAACCATTTTTAGTTTGTATGACATTGCTAAGATGGAAGAAACATGAGTAACTATGATAGAAAACATTTCTACAGTGAAGTTCTCGAAAGCAGGGCCCAGGTGGCTGTATGATCATATTGGATGCTATACCCATTGGCTTCTGCATCGAGCCACGGGTCTGTAATGCATGAACAGATGCACCAATGCTCACCTTAATGCACAATAACGATGCAACAAACTCCACTGCATATCCAGTGGGCTGGATGCTGTCTCTGTAGTAACAGACATTTTCAGAGCCTCAAACCTATTCTCTGGAGATACAAAGCAAAGTCTCACCTATGGTAGACAATATCTGGTCGAGTCTGAGAGAAACGTAGCCATAAATGATAAACTTATTGATGTAGATAAGGAAGAGAGGGTTGTTTCAGTCTCTCACAGAAGATATTTTCAGTCAGAACATAGACACCCCACCAAGTTTACATACTTTTTATGGTGAAAACTTGTGTTTTTAGAATTAGTCAGCTGGACTTAATTTAGATTATCCTCCGATTTGGCTGGATGCATCAAGATCCTGGTAATTAGGATCTCTTGCACAGGGGTTTTATACCACAGACAGACATACAAACTGCTCTGCAGAACTGTCCTGGTTGCGGGTAGAAAGGAACTATTTCACTGTTGTTATACTCCTCCACCTGAAGAGAAATCTCAGTCTGTGAGCTCCATCAGGTCACCAAACCTTGGTCAACCTCTGTGAGGGAGGTGCTGGAGTATAGTGTCCACTCACCCTCACTTAGGCCTATTAAATCTTTTGCATGGGAGAAAAAAGAATTACAGGAAAGGAAAAGCAATGACATAAAAAATGCCACCTTTGAGGTATTCTAGCTTGCATTGTAACTGCAATCATTAACCATGCCCTGGCCAATAAGACTTGACATGGTCACATCTCTTTAAAACCCTCTGATCCCTTCTCCGATCTCCACTAGTAACTTGGTGTAGTATATACCTGCAGAAAGACTCTTAATTGTGTGAGCCAAAATAGGTTCAACAGGAAAGAAGTCTGAGTTTCCATTTAAAGGACAAATGCCCAGGATAGCCTTAGGACCAGAAATGCTCAATTAGCCTGCATAAAATAATGAAACTTGAATAATTGAACAGATAAATATGCATCTGCTCATTTTTACAGCTGTCAGCCCACTGGGAGTTTCTGGGCATGCATATGACTAACTTATTCTCAGGAAAAAAAAATTATGCCTTTCTACTTTTGCTCACATTTTTTTCCCCCTTGGTATTTCACCAAAATAATCAACTATGTAATGTACTCACTCATGACAGCAGTGCGGTCTCCAGTCAGAGAGACACATTTATTTTAAATGATTACTTTGTCTTTGTGAGGTTGTCAGACTAGAGCTTGTTGAATAATGCAGGGCAAGTTGCTATCATCAGGAGACCCCCCGCCTGTGCCACCGGGTCCCTTGACAGATATTGATTACTTTTTTGCCACCTCTCTGCTTCTGAGACTTGACACGGGTTTGCCACTCTGTACTAGCCTGCCCCAGGATTCACATCTTATACCTGTTTGCCACTGCCTGGAAGGTAGAGAATGGCGCCTAATCAACCTGATGGACTTCAATGAAGCTGAGAATACAAAGGTACTGGTGACCTTTGGCCTTATAATCTTTCCCCAGCAAGCTATATAATAGGGTAGCCCCTTCAATAAACCTGGTAAATGTTTGTTCATTTGTTATTCCATTAACTGGTTGTTGAGGACCTATCCACCGGCGTCTTGGGGACACAAACAAGAAAGTGCACGCCACTCAGCTCTGAGTTCACTGCAGTGGAGAACAGTGGGAGGGAGAGACAGATGTAGGTGTCCTCTGGAGGGATGTTACGCAAGGTGTGGGACAGAGGATGCTCTGGGGATTTGTCAGAACCAATTGAGCTGTGCCAGCTGCAGCTCTGGGTGTCTTAGTATATGCAGTAGGCTGCATTTTGTAAAGGACTACTTCAAAATTTAATCTAGGGTTTGGAGAGATAGCTCAGCAGCTAAGAGCACTTTCTGCAGAAGACTGGAGATGAACTTTTCAGTCCCCACATGCTGGCTCACAACTGTTTGTGACTCTAGGTCCAGGGAATTCCATGTCCTTTCCGATCTCTGAGGGCACCAGGATATCTGTGATATGTATACATGCATGCAGGAAAAACACTCATGCACAGAAAATAAGAAAAGTTACCCCCCAAAAATAAAGAATTCATTAAAATCTGTTAACCAGTGACATTTATTTGTAGCCTTCCCACTCCTCTGTTGCAGGTAGAGCTTCTTTTTTGTCATGATACATTTAACTTTATTTTGAGATAGTATCTCGTTATCACGGGCTAACCTCTAAATCACTTTGTAGCCAAAGATGCCCATGAACTTCTGATCCTCCTGAACACTGAAATTACAGGCATGTGCTACCACATCTGGTTGATCTGCTCCTGGGGATCAAACCCAGGACTTTGTCCACCAGCTGAGCCACACTCTCAACCACTCCTAGTACATGTATTTGAATGGATTTCACCTGTTACTTTTGATTTTTAACTCAGGCCTTTATTTTTCTCTGGAAGACTCGAGATATTTCCTGATACTTTCTAAACCTACTTTTGAGTTATTTAGGGCATTCACATTTCACAAGCATAACCGAAATTAAAACAGTGCTAAACTATTTCTTAAAACATGAAGTGTTATGGAAGCTTTAAATTTCAGTATTGAAGGTGAGAAAGGAGTTGATGATGATTTAGCAATTTTGTGTACATATTTTTTCCAGGAGTCAGACTGAGTGGAGCTTTATTTAAGAACTCTGTTCTGAAAAAGAAGTTCAAAATCAAAGCTTAATAAATAACCTCTAAAACCCCAGACTTCAAATCAAACAAGCAGATATGACAGACAGAAATGAATTTATGACTTCAGGCATTATGTCACAAATGAAAACATTATTTAGTGAGAAAAAAAACCTGTAAAAACACAATCTGCATTCATGGGAACCGAACTGCTGTCTCTTTGCATCTGCACTCTTGACAAGCCCTTAGAGATCTCTAGGGATGCTTAACTTATTGTGAAGCAATGCAGGCAATAAAGTGTTCTCCTAGAAGCTTTTCAACAAGCAATCATGAATACGTCTTTAAAGAGGCCCACTTCAGTGTGAGAAATAGACACAGCAAGATGCATTTCTCAGCAACCAAACTCTTGTCATCAGCTCTGTTCCCATTCTTGGAACTGCCTGGGAATTGTGTGAGGAGCAATCACTGTGTTTGTAGGCTCTGTATTGTAGCATCATCTTAACCCCCCCAGATGCTTTTGAAGTCACCATCTATTCAACAAACTGGGGTGAAACTCAGTTGTACTCTGTGCTCTGAGTCACAGAACTAAATCTTAAACTCCGCTTGTCCTTCGTCAGAACCATAATTACTCAGCGCTCTATAAACCGTCCTTGCTTCAACTGGAACACGGAGCTTAGAGACATCAAGCACAGCCGGCATCCATTTCACTGTTTACCTTTTCTCCCTGCAGACAAAACACCACGCAAACAAATCAGCAGACATGGAAGGGCAAAGCAGAGTGATGTCATCTCACAAGGGGGTCTACTACAAAGTTTTCAACAGCACATCTGGATAATTGGGTAGCACTCTCATTCTTTTCAAAATTTCTGTGGTAGTCAGCTTTCCATCACTGTGGTGGCATAGTTTACACGGAAAGGGGGATTATTTGAGCTCACTGTCTTGGATAGTTGACTGTATGATCCATCTTCCTACGGATTTTCAGCCTGTGGCAAGATGGCACATCACGATGGGAGACAGACAAGGGGGAGCAACTGTTTCATGAAAGCCAGGAAGTATGACAGCAATGATTTATGCTCTGTACATTCAATGTCATTCTTAGTAGTTGACATTCTTTTTCACTAGACCTTACCTCCTAAAGATCTTAGTATCTCCTAATAGTACCACAGACCACAGACTAGGAGCCAAATCTTCAACACATGGCCCTTTGAAAGTCACTTGACAAAACTATAGATTTCATATTATTTTGATCACTATCTTAACAGAAAATAAAAGTTAAGACACTTATCAGACAGGAAAATGTGCATTACCTCCGAAGATATTGTCAGTGAAATATGTGGCCGAGTAAAAGTGAAAATGTGAATAAATAGCCAATGAAGTGGAAAACTCGAGAGGGAGGAAGAAATACTGATGAGTTTGGGAAGTGTGGGGGGGGGAGAGGGGGTACTGAAACATGTGTGGCATGAAAGTAGAAAGGAACTTGGAGATGAAAGGGTACCAGCAAGAGGAATGTAGGGCAGGAGAAGGTGGTGCAAGAGGGGCTATCTCAGTGTCCTTTGCATTGCTATGATAAAATACCCTGACAAGAGACATTTATGGAATTGGGAGTTGTTAGACTCACACTTTCACATTATAGTTTATATTGCAGGGAGCCCAGGGGGAAGGAGCTTGAAGCACATAGGCAGAGCCACAGTTAAGATGAGAGAGAATAACTGCATGCGTGTTACTCAGCTAATTCTCCATGCTTAGAGCACCAGGATTGAACCCCAGGGAACAGTGTTGCCTACAGTGGGCGAGATCTTCCCACAGCAGGTAAAGAAATAAGAGAATTCCTCATGGACATACCTACAGACCAACTAACCTAGGCAGTCCTTCACTGAGACTCTCCTTCCAGGTGATTCTACAGTGGATCACGATGACAGTCCAAACTCACCATCACAGAGGACAAGTAGGAATAAAGTATGCACAAAAATGTAATAATGAAATCCACCATGTGGTATCCCATCTTAAAAATATTTAATGACTAAAATTATAAGCTAATGTTTTAGTAATCTCACATCTTAAAACCATAAAGTAAGTTTTCAATAGCATTTCAGATTGTTGAGAATGGTAGCAGTTTAAGTCTGCATTCTCTCCAAAATCTCCATTTTCCAGCTTCCAGTTCTTTCTGCAATGTCCTTATTTTGACATGAACATCCTCTCTAAGGCATTTTCTCTACATCAAAAATCAATACAATAACTTATTCATCGAATGTTTGCTAGCCACTCATTATGTGGTAGCTCCCCAGGATGGGGAAATGAATACCACTTCCATGTTTGAGTTCAGAGAGAAATGAGTAACTGTTAAGTCAGTTGATGGTGCAAAGCACAGACGTTGAAAATAAATTGACCTTTATAGAAGGCTAAAACTTCCACCTGTTTTCTCCTTTTCAGTTATATGAAAGAAGCTTCCATTAGAAAGAGACAAAAAATGAAAACAGATTTTAATTTTTAAAATTATTTTGATATTTCAGAAAGAAAAAGATTTTGAAAAATCAAAGATAAAGGAATTTAATTTTATTATGAAATATAAGTAGAAATCATTACAATATAAGGAGAGTTTCCTTGGGCACCTTCATTTGAGTAACATAATAATTCTGATGAGACATTGCAGTCATATGTATTGCTAAATCCCATCATTGAATTTTTATAATCACTCCATATCCCCAACAACTTGTGCTTTTGTAGAGTAATATGTATTAGTTGCATAAAATATGAGCTAAATGTTCATCAAAACAGGAATTGATGAATAATTTATTACAGATTCATACACTCAAACATATATTAAAGATAATAAACTACAGTTCCAACAAAAAAAATCAAAAATATTATTCAGTAAAAAGTACATGGAGTGATGAAGTTTCCAAAAACATTTGAAGTACACAAAATACATGTTGCAGTTTTGTGGAGTGAACATCTGTCTCCCTCCCAAAATCATATGCTGCAATCTTATCCTCCAGGGTGATGACTTTGTGGGTAGGATTTGTGGTATATAATTAGATAATGTGTGTATAGTCCTGCTTAAAGACCCTCAGGAAGCTCCTGAAGTTCTCTTTACCAAACATGCAAGGGGAAGATGACTACCTGAAGCCTAGAAGAGGACCCATACCAGGACCTCACCATAGAGAGTTCTGACCTCAGACCTCCAGCCTCTGGAACTGTGAGGAATGCACAGCTTCTTGATATGTATTTCTTATGTATAGAAGCACAAATTGACACCAAAAATAAATATACACCATAAGAACATAAAAACCTGTGTGGATGGTGAAGGACACAATCAAAATAGTGGAGAAGGATCAAAAGACAAGACCATAGGGCAGTGGAGGATATCTAAGCAAGAAAGCGAATGCACCTTTTAGTTTGGAACACTTTCCTTGAGGCACAAGACATACATCTGTGCTATAGTAGTTCTGGGATCGAAAAATACTTGCAATTTAACTCCTATTTGACTGTGTCCACTTGAGGAACTTTCTCTTCTATTCTTATGCTTATAGTTTTCTTAGACGTCTCTAATAGATTTCTGTTATGTATGTCTGAATTTTATGATGTGTTGTAAACATTCTTCCAGATGTGGCTCACCTTTCAATTTAGAGTTAAAACTTCTTTTTATAATTTCTGTTACTATGTATTTACAGTTCTCATGTATCCTTTAACATCCCTGCTGCATTTTCCATTTGACTGTTCCATCTGTATAGATTTATTTTGGTTTATTTCAGCCTACGATATTAGGAATCTTTTTCTGTTTTTGTTATAAATCATTAAATAATTAATCATTTGTTTCAAGTGGATTTATTAAATAACTAAGACATACTTTTCTATAGCTATTTCCTTTGAATCAAAACTTTGCTCTTGCGAGGGAGGACAGGAGCTCATAAAATTCAGAAAGCTAATGCAGAGTCACAAGATTTACACATTAGTATGGGTTCCCAAAAGAAACAACTGGTAAGATGAATTTATATATACTAAAAGAATATTTGCTAGATTGGTTTAAGGGATATATTTCAAGAAGTGCAACGATGGCTGCCTCATGTCAAGAAGGCTAAGAATTTGTGCTCAGTCAAATCTGATGTCTCAGCAGTAAGTACCCATATTCTTGTTGTTACCCATATCCTCCATTCCACTGGTCCCCATAACTGGTTTCTCTCTACCCATCAGCTCCAGCTCAATAGCTCCTGTGGCTGCTTAGGAAATAACCATTCTGAGGCTTAGTATTAATTACATACTCTTTGGCCTATTGGCTCAGGCTTCTTATGAACTAACTCTTACATCTTAAATTAATCCATTTCTATCGTTTTATATTTTACCACAAGGTTCGTGGTTTGTTAACTCTTGCTTCTTGGGTGGCTGTATGGTATCTCCCTGACTCCACCATCTTTCCTCCTCTATCTCTTCTTGGATTTTCCAACTTTCTATATCCTGCCCTTTCATTGGCTAAAGCAGCTTCTTTATTAACAGTGATAAT
>JAQHUG010000337.1:1219213-1245644 GCA_028555095.1 Dicrostonyx torquatus | reverse complement strand
TGAATCTGGGGTTCAGTGAGAGACCTTGTCATAAAAGTAACAAGTAGAACTGGGCATATTGAGTTATTCCTTTGATTCAATCTCTTGTGAGGCTGAGGCAGGTTATCTCTGTGAGTGTGAGTACACCCTGGTCTAGATAGTTCCAGACTGACCAAGATGGCAGCATGACTCGGCCTCAAAATAACACTAAAAATAACTTAGAGAGGGGTTAAGAAGACACTAGCTATCAACCTCTAGTTCCATACACTCATACACATATAGACAAATATGATCACCTGTGAGACACATATACAAATACATACAAACATACAAGCATGCATGCATACATATATACATAAACAGTGCCACACAAGAGCATAGGCATTCTGTTTTCCAACTGTGGCCTTTTCTTTATATTCCAGACCAAGGAACTTGTTAGGGACACCATCACTCAGTCTTGCCCACCAGATCTCCCAAAATTGAAAGCTCCCGGATGTGATCCACTAGTCCGTGCTCAGGAAACCTTCCTAGTGATTCTAATGCACACTAAGGTTTGAGGATACTGAGCTACACCACATTATTTACAGGACTTCCACGTAAATTAATCACTTTTCCTCCTTTATATTATGTAGTTTAATAGGGAGAAATGCCCCTTTTCCTGGAGGTGGCCTCAAGAACTCCCCTTTCAAACAGGTCCCTCATTAAATAATAACATTATAAAGTTGTGTTTGCTATACCTACTTCGGCACAAAGAGCTCTCTATTTTAAGGGCATAACATAGGCTCCTATTTCCAAAGTTACATTCTTGGATTCAATGAGTAGTGCCCAGATTTTCCTAAGCACAGTCTGAGAGATATATGAACTCACAAAGTGAGCTAGGGTATTACATCTCCCAGAATTAATTTTCTTGTAACTAATAGTGAGTCACACTGAACTCTTCCCTCTGTGAAAATGAAGGCCCTTTGCCCTCTGCTTCCTGTCTGCTCCTGATACCCAGCCTTAATTTGAAACCACAAAACATGCAATTATTTTCTCTTTCCTGAGAAGTAAGCAGCAAAAGAAGCAAAACATTTCAGTGACTAACCATCATCTCTGACAAAGATGACCTAAAATTATTTTAGATGAGATACATTTGTCTTCTTCCAACTCTAATCATGTGCTTTCCCATATTATTAGTATTATATAAGCTCATGAATCAAAGGTCTGTGCCTGCAGTTGGCCTATTCTCTATAGTGCTGACATCTTTATGTACCTAAAAGGAATAACACATTTGGGGCCAGTTTTAGGCCCAATTTATATATCAACTACATCTGTCTCCTATCTTCGTCCTCTGTTTTCCCTGCCTGTTGAGCTAGTTATACACAGATATATTTCTGGTTGTTTTTCCCTAGAGTTATCAGGCACATGATTTCTGATTCATTAGGTCTGTGATAGTAGCCAATAATTTGTATATCTAGAAAGGTCCCAGGTAATTGCTGGTACTTTTGTCTTGAGACGAGACCTTGAAATACACTTCCTTACTGTAATTCGGACAAAAGTGTAGTATCTGCCAGAAATGCTAATTTCAAAGCAACCTCTTAATGAGTGTTAGTCCCCCTGTCCTTCACCTCTCTTTAACTTTTCATCAAAAGAAATTAAATAGATGGTAGCAATAAGCCAGTGACGTTGGGCTTGAATGAAAGTAAGCTAAATCCAATTATCTCTTAGCAAGTCTCTCTGGAAGCAACCTAAAAAGTATTTATATAGAAATAAATTTAAGAAAATATTTTATATAAATGAATGTGTGAAAAAAATTTTATAGAATTTGACAAACTCATTAGGTGAAGAACACTTTTGCACACTGTTAATAAAAAACATTCATGGTTCAGATGAGAATTTGGTAGTACCTATCAAAACGTGAATATGGCATATACTTGAGTACAGCAATTTTAACTATAGAAACATGTCCTTCAGAATAACACATATATGCTCAGGGATTCTGTTCAATAGTTTAGGACAGCAGTTTCCATATCCAAGAATGAATATGAGAAACACCATGTTGTTGCCTGTGAGTCAACCTGACTTATACTACAAGCCCATTTTGTCAGGCAAAGAGAATGAATCTCATTCATTTCAGAATTCATCTCTTGATACTTTTGTGGAATTGCATCATAGAACCAGTAAGAATCCACAGGGCAGTAATTCTGGGGTGAGAAGAATACTAAACTTTATGTTTAATCTCATTGTACTGTCATCTCCTGACTTAGCCTAAGATCCAGAGAGTACTTAATGGATGTCTTGAGCAAATTGCTGATAAGTCTCTTTTTTCTCACTGTCCCACACTGTCTCCACCTGCTTCATCTGTTTCTTTTACCCCAGTGGACACTGAGCTACCTAATACCCAGGGAGGCAGAGAGCTTGATTCTTAGTTGAGCTCCAGCTACCTAGAACCATTTTAGAGTATTCTGTGTCCTAAAAATTCTAAGCTGTCCTAAAGATTGTAATCAACAACTTGATATCTCCTTATTTTAGTTCCACCAAGAGAACACATGCAGATATTTTCAGTGCTAGTTAAGGCGTGGTAAACACTTCCATCTGAAACTTTCTGCTACTGTAGTTGTTATCAAGGACTGAACAAAAGAAAATAGCCATTTTGATGCTGAAAACAATCTTTTTCCCAAGACAAGTTCCAGATGTACGCCACTCCTTAATCAGTGACTTGCTCATTACAACTTAGCAGCATGCAAGGCAGTGGTAACTATCTATAGCTTTATTTTTGTCTGCATTAAAATGAGTCTCTGATGGTCAAAATAGATTTTTAATGTTCAGAATTATAGCAGCTGTTTACCCTTAATTTTAGAATAATTTTGGAAAGTCTGTACTTTGCTTTCTTGCGCCCCCCCATGACCAGAAATGACTTCATTGTTTAGATACAAAAAGAAATATGTTAGATCATTCACCCAATGTTGCTTGGAATAGACTTCTCTAAAGCATATTTTGATTGTGTAACTGTTCTGAGCTAAACTTGGCTTTGTCAAGTCTCAGGATGTTATATAACTTCAGAGAAAATACGAAATTAAGAAATAAAGACAGAATTAGCTAAGAAATAACAAAGTTGGGAAAACTCAAACTCCACATTGGCTAAATGCTGTAGATACAAAGATAGATAGGACATAGGTCTTGTCACTGAACTCTTATGAGTGGGAAGATAAAGAAATAATAGAGACAAAGTTCATCAAACGATGAGCTAAGAGGACAGAAACCAAGGCTGGGAGATGGATTAGTCAAGTGTCTACTGTGCAAGCATGACCAGCGGAGCACATAATCACTGTACACTATACAAGCCTGGCACAGTGGGGAATGGGTCTAGAATATTTGTAATGGAGAGACAGAGACAGGAGGAACTCTAGAACTTACTGGCCATCTAATATTGCCTAACTACTCGGGTCTAGGTTCATTGGGAGACTCTGTATCAAAAAAGATAGGGTATAGAGCAATTGAGAAAGACCTCCTACATTATTCTCTGGCTTCTGTTAGTATACACAGACACAGATGGTATTGATCCTAACTGGAAAAAAGGAGTCTGAGTTAATGTAATAGTCCATCTGCGGAGAAAAATCTCAAGTATCTTCAAGAAACAAAGTCAAAACTGACCAAGAAGAAAATCCTATTTGTTTCATGTAAATTGTGTATCAAAAGGAAGAGGTTAACCTACTGCATGCATAATGCCTTAGAGTAGCAGTGGTTCTCAACCCTTTGGGGGTTGAATGACCCTTTCATAAGAGTCACATATCAGATGTCCTGTATATCAGATAGTTATGTTACAATTAATAACTAGAAAAATTACAGTTATGACGTAGCAATGGAAATCATTTTATGGTTGTGGGTCACGACAACATGAGAAACTGTATTATAGGGTCACAGCATTAGAAAGGTTGAGAACCGATGCTCTAGAGGAAATCAATATGTTTTTGTTGAACTAGTGAAGGCATGACTTGAGGTAATAGTAAGAGGTTCCAAGTTGTTTTATCCTGCTAAAACAGAAAGAGCAGTGTTCACACTGGAGATAAACTAGAAAGAACAGCAAAGATGCGATGGACATGATTTAAGGAATTAGAATTTTGTTTTGCTGGCAGTGAGAATTTCTCAGCAGCAACTGAGCAGGGTAGTCGCAGCTGAGGATGCAGTAGGATGCTAAGGGGCTCTTTCCAAATGTACAAAGCAAAGTCTTACAGATGAGGACCAATGCTGACCACCTCAAAGACAACCACCATCCAATATATATTTTTTACCATCTCCCATGAAACATACACACACATACATACACACATATGACATACCATACACACACACACAAACACAAACACACAAACACACACACACTCATTCATCTAAAATAGCAACAGCAATGAAGAAGAGCAAACGGGGAGAATAGCATCTTGAAAGGTAAGATGGTCTTTCATTTGGCCAGGAGGGAGGCCCAACCAACCCCCTTCCTTTCACCAAAGTTCTAAGTCCTTTTAACTCTGTTCTGTTCTTTTCGAGTTAATGAATCAGCGCTTCACTGACTCCTTTATAGGCAAGCTACGGCAGGTCCCTTTTCTACAAATATTTTTCCAACAAGTTTCCGGCCTTCTTTATTTCTAGACTGAAAAGTCAGTCTCCATGTCTCCGCTCACATGCTGTCTCCAGCGGATAGCCATGGAGGATTCTCCCTTCTGATATTCCTATCCTCGCTGTGGTTTTAAGGAGTGTGGCCCCATGATTTTGCAGCTGTTCAAGTATCTAGACAAAAATGTAAGGGAAGTACATTTTCATGTATCCCTCGGCTCTAATTCTGAACCACTAGTATGCGTTTTCATCACATGGCTAAAGGAAAGATAGAAGTTGACTTAAGGAAAGAAGGAATGATTTTCTTCACAAATATTCACCCAATGAGAAGTAGTTCCCTCCTCTTAGTCCAGGTTGTTTGTTAATTTTTTTCTTGTGTATGTGTATATATACGTATGTTTGTTAGTGTAAGTGTATACATGTGTCCTGTGTGTGCATGCATGCGTGTGTGTGCGTGTGTGTGTGCGTTTATGTGTGTGAGTGAGATATAAATGTCCAGGTTTGCTGTTCTCCACCTTATTCCTTTGGAACAGGGGCTGCCACTGAACCTGGAGCTTGTAGTCTGTGGTTGGTGGTCAGAAGGCAGCAGTAGTAACAAGCCCACGTGGCCATAACCAAATTTTTGTGTGGGTGTTAAGTATCTAAATACGGGGTTCTCATACTTTTCCATCAACAACTTCTACCTGCTGGGTCATCTCTCCAGGAATAGCTCAGAGCTTTGTTCCACCCAATGGCTTTCTCTTTCTTTCAGAGTGTGCAACTAAATTAGAATTAGTCTTCAACTATATGTCCTTCAAGACAGTTCTAAGGCAATAGAATGAATAGCATTCAATATTCAACATTAGAGTTTAAGATAAACCTAATGTAAGTCACATGTGCCACTTTTAATTTTCTAAAAGCCACACTTTAAAAAGATAAAATTAAACAGGTAGCACCAGTTTTGCGACATACTTCAGCATGCAGTGTAGCTACATACATTTTAAAAAGTGATCAATGAAACCCTATTAATGAGAGATCATTTTCATTTTGTCTTTTTGCCGAGTCTTCAAAACTTAGTGAGTACTTTATACTTGCAGAACGCTTCAGTGTGGCCTTGTCTCATTTCACATGCCCAGTGACTGTGTGGGATTACACAGCAGATCAATCTACTGCTGGTGGTTTCTTATCATTTGCCAAATGTCTACTGTGAATGTATTTATGCTTTAGAACGTTTTTAATAATGCAGGGATCTGAGACTGAGCATGCCAGGTAAGGGCTTTCTCACGAAACTATAGCATCAAGTCAATACTTACGCGTTAGAGGGAAGTTGTCTTTACAGTAGCGAGGAGCATACTTGATATAAGTCTCTTTCTATTACAGGCTTCACAAGAGTCACTTTTAAAACACTTTTAGTTTCTAAGTATTTGTATAGAAAAAAATGTTTTTAAAACTTTAAAAGAACTATTTTCCCTGACTCCGGTGGTTGTATTTATTATATTATGTGAGTTCATAGAATAATTTTTATTTGAATTTTGTACCAGAGTATTTTGAAGTGAATGGACATTTGTAACTTGTTAGAACAAAGATAAAGTGCTCTTTCTGCAAAGGTGGTTCAGTGCTTTGAATAGGGATATATAGGCTTTGATGGCTCAGTATCTGGGGAGGCCCCATGGACTCTATCTCAAATTGGTTCAGACTGAGGAAGAAATCAAGGTAGAAAAGATAGAATAAAAGAGTCATTGCTTTTCAGCTTACTGAATTTGCTGTTGTTTCTTTCTTTGTTATGTGTGTGTGCTTGCTTTTTTTTTTTTTGACGATCTCACCTCATTTTCTGCATCCTTTATGAGATGCTTATGTCTTACTTCTTGAAGGTAAAAATGACACTCTACTCCGTATGCAGTGTGGTGGTGCCCATCGTGAGGATGCATGGCAAACATCAAAGACGTCTTGACTCACCAGTCACTGTATACTTCCTGGGTCATAAATCTTGCCAACTTCCAGGGTGTAACTACTAGGAATAGACAGATGGTTGTGTAGATGAATGAATGAAGTTGTTTGATAGCTCACTGCCAAAAAAAAATGCTACCTATAATAAAATCATGTTTCTTGGTTTTGTTCCATGAACCACAAGAGGGAAAAAAATCTCAAATTAGTAACAAAGAGAATTTAGAGTAAAGACATAGTATTTTCTTGTCTGAATGTATATTTTGCTCGGTGTATATGCACATATGCACATGTTCCGATTTACAAGTGTGTCTACGCACATAGAGGCTAGAGGTCAGTATTGGGTCTTTTCATTTGCTACTCCTCCCATTTCAAAATCCAACTTATTATGCTTACAATTAGGTGTGCATTATAGTGTGTGTGTGTGTGTGTGTGTGTGTGTGTGTGTCTGTATGCAGGCCATGATGCTCATGCAGAAGGAAGAGGACAACTTTCTGGAGTCTGCTGTCTTCTTCCACCTTAGGTTGCAGGGTTTGACACTTACTGTCGGTATTACAAAGTCAGTGCTTTCTCTCTGCTGAGTCATCTCAATGGCACGCCACACCTGAGTTTCCAGAGAGGGTATCTCACTGAACCTGAAGCTCACTGATCTGGCCAGACTGGCTGGCCGGTGTGTATCATGGGGCTTTTCTTTCCTCTACCTTCATGGTGTCTGCTGCAAGGGATCTGAACTCATGGCCTCATCCTGGTGTGGACAGGTATTTTAACCGCTGAGCCATCTCCCAAGCCCCCAGACATTCTAAAAGAGATCTAAACGCAAGAAACACTGGCTAATAGAAGCTACTACAGAACTTGTAAAAGAACCTCTGGCACTTTCGAGTCATAGGACTTTGTCACCAATGGCATTAATTCTACATTAATTATTAAAAATGGAATTGAATTCCATTTTAATGTAAAATGTACTATATCTCAACAATGCTACTCATCCATCAGATTCACTTATTCACTATTTAGGATAGACCCTACTATGTGACAGGCAGCGTTCTAGGCTCTGGAAAATATGGGCTACAGATGGGGCTGTCATTCTAATGAAATACTAATTTCAATCGGCACGTAAGTATCTAATCCACTCAATATAATCAATGTTATCACTTAATTTAAGCATTGCTTGCATTTAATTGAATTTCTGTATGAAAGAATATCTGCAAGTTGGATGTCAGATCTAAGATATCAACCTACATCTTTTGATGATAAAAATGTATGTTTCCCCCGCTCCCATGACATTGTGACAAATATTTGTCTTTCTGCTTAACTTGTTCAGGGGAGGATTAAGAAAGCGACACTAATTCCTTCCAGCCCCAAAATGCTCATTCTGTGTTCTGTAATAAATGTTCTAATCAGAAGACAATTTCAGAAACCTTGATTTATGCTTTGAAAATGAAGATGATAACACTAAAGATAACACTGGAAAGATTATCCACCCCTAACCTGGTTTCACAAGTTCAGGAAAAATGGTGAGAATAAAAATACGGTATAATCATATCCTTACAGATTCGATGGAGATGACAGAAATTATATGGTAACCTGGAAACGGTCCATGCCTCATCCTGATATATTAAGTTCTATTGTTTCAGAACTGATGTGCAGTGTATTCTATGGGGTAACTATATTTGTTTGTTAGTGGAGCCGTGGTTGCTAGGGTTTGGCACAGGGTGGAGGTGGGTTCTCCACAGAGGAAACACTGGCCAAAAGCTGTAACATTTGAGTTAGATAAGAGAAGTAAGCTCTGAAAGCTACTACGGCATAGTGACTGGAGTAATGGCAGTACACTGTGTCCTTGAAACTCATGTAAAGAACAGATTCCAAGTTTTCTTATCAAATATTTGTCCAGTAATGTCCGTGTTGATGCATGTGTATTGCCATTCCACAGTGTATGGGTATCCCTGAGCAGTTGTTGTTGAATATAAAATCTTATCTTTAAATAAAATGAGTGTTCTTTCCCTATTAAAACATAAGAGATTGTTTCCTTATAAGCGGCAGACAGCCATAAAAGCATTTCACTTTCACCAAATAATAAAGCTTCTCACAACCGAAGGACCTTATGCAACTGCTGAACATCTGTTACAAATAGATATGTATGTTTGAGCCTAAAAATAGGTACATATTCTATACTGTTGGCTTAAAGCGGAGGAGACAGGGAAAATAATGTGGGAAACAAGTAGCTGGGTGAGACTGTCTCAGAGATAAGTGGGGCCCATAAAACCAGCTAGGAGTAACTTATTAACATGTCCTGAGAAAATAGTCTTCCTTTGTCTCTGCTTTACTTAAACAAAGACAAGCTCTTACTCTCCAAGCTTTGCTCTCTGCTCAGACAGTTCAGGCCTCTGATTGGCTGCCTCTGGTCCCAGCTGTGTGTCCCCCACCTCCTTCTCTGTGCTTATAATCACATTCTAAATTTTGGCTTCTTAAGGTCGCTACCTGTGTCTCAGAGTCAAAATACCTTCACCGGAACTCACTCTATCTCTCAACGCCACGAATATTAGTAGCTCTTAGAAGTAACTTTTTCTACCAAAGTGTTATTTCTAGAGGGGAGCTGGAAGGAAACGTTTGCTGTTCTGTCTGTTCTCAGTGTGCTCCCAGAATAGGGAAGAAGGCACACAAGAAAAGGTTGTTTACTGTGATAGAAACATATAGGATCGAATGGAAGCATTTGTAAATAAACAGTTGGAAACTAAGAGACTGTGGAAGAGAAAACAGGGTCCTTAGAGAGGGTGTTCTGTGATGACACGTCCCTTCCATTCCTTTCTGGGAGCTACAGTTCACATGGAGCTCATTGGCAGTGCAATGTATTCTGCACACGGCTCCTCTACCATCCTATGCAACAAGACGTCTCTGTCACAGACTGTCTGAGTACCCACTCCTCTTCTGCTGAGTATAGAAACTCTTGGTCATAAAGTGTCATTCTTTAATTCCCAGGTGAGTTGAGATGTAGAAGGACAGAAGAAACAAGCATTTTATTTTATCTTTATCAGAAACACGTTTTGCTAAGAGTTGAAAGCTTTCTCCTATTGAGGTACGTGTCAACACTGGGAATCTTTTAGAAAATGGTTGAGAAGTTCTCAATTCTTATTTGCTTACTAAAGCCAAGGCTGTGGAGCTATACTAAGGAACAATTTCCATTTTGTGCAATGTGCTCATTTGTCTAAACTCACAGACACCAGTGTAGATATTATAAATGATGACTGAACAGGGCAGAGGATGATCATTTTTGATATCCAAGTGATACCACTGGAAAGCTGAAGCCAGACAAAGCAATTGTAATCTAAAGAGACCGATTCAATTGTAAATTCCTTTCAGCCCCTCCTTACCTTTATAGTCTATTGCTAATATCCAGTGCAGAAGAGTATGTCCAAAGATGTCCTATTACTTGAAGCTCTTTAGTGTAAGTATAAGGAGCGATATAGAACACTTTGATATACAACTTCAAAGACATGCAGCATTTTGTCCATTAGAACATACGCCTAAGGCTTTTTTGTTTTGTTTTTTTTTTATTTTTTTTGCTAAAGACACCATACACTTTTGTCACAGGTCTTGGAGAAATCATGTTGGTATTGATCTAGAAGCTTCCTCCTGGCTAGCTAGCTTTCATCATACTAGAAGGTGCTGAGCTCCCAGTAGAGAAAAGAGCAGTCTTACCTAGCTGTGAGAGCTGCCAGCTATGATAACATCTGGCATGCAAGAGACATACCCGTGGGTACAATGGTAGCACAAATGTTATTGGTGCTACCAACTGTTTTCTGACTGGATATAAGAACCACTCTGAACGATAAATGCATAGCGGATACTCTAAATCTAGCAAGGACTCATGACTGAGGATCGTATAGGCTTCAAGGGTAAATGCATTACTACTCTTTTGCTAAATGGACACAGTATTAAATTACCCTTGAAAGGTTTATCTCTATACCCATAGATTAGTGTGCTCCTGGTCTTCATCAGAGAAACTTCTTGGTTCAGTGACTCAAAGTCAAAACAGAAATTCCCAACTGGCCAAACACAAAAGAGCTGTCTGTGGAATGCTTAGTCATAAACGGGGCATCGCTATCACGGTCCTTCCCCTTCAAAACTCAGTGAATCATGTGAAAGAATGGGTCAAAAGATTACAATGGTCAAAAGTCTTGAAGGACAGGGGAGCGACTGTGTCTGCTGGGCATGACAGAACTGCTAAGTTCCCGAACTCCCAGCAGCTGGGGTAGACCTGAAGAGACCTGCATGAGATTAAGTCAGTCAGCATTCCAACATGGACGGATCTAACTAAAAACATACTCCTTCAACCAAAAGAATTCTACCTGTAAGCATCTACACAAATATTAAAATTTTCCATATATCACTATAATTACTTTTTGGCAATTGTCTAGGTTATATGCTAATTTTAAAAAAATGAATTACACAGAATACACTATGGCTCTGGTTTGGAAGATAATTGAAAGATAGCAATGTACGTGTTTGTATCTTGGTATAAGTAATACAACAATACAGGGTAAAATTGGTCCTCATTTTGATAATAATTGTGTCTAATTTGAAATAGCATAATAAAATAAATTGTCATCAGCTTTCTGCATTTTTGAATTTTTTTTAAGTTAATACTTAAGATGAGAACCATCAGAGACCTTACACAACTCAAGTTTGATCTTCAGGTTTTCTCATTCTGTGTTCCCTGTGTGGACTGTAATTTCCTCTTCACCACTGACCCCGGTTTATCTGTCAAGAACAAAGGGGCATTCTTCCAACAAACAAGAAACTAGATGAAGTGAGATGCTGGGAACCTCGTTTTGGAGTTTCCTGACATAAAAGCGCTGGTAGGTATTTAATTTTTTTTATTCCCACATTCACTGAGAAACCCAAGTTCTTGTAGACTGTCCATATCACACATGCAGTTTCTCAGACTCCTGTAAAAAGTAGTGGCCACTCTCTTTGATCTTCAAGATTGTCAGTATCAGCACAGTGTACTGTTCTGTTTTCTGTCCTGTCTGAATGCTAGTCTACCCACTATATCTAACCTGGGATCCTCAGGCCATATCGGTCCCATAATAGCAGTGAATGTGGCCCAGTACTTCTGTACATGACATACCATGTTCATGTGAAAGGTTGGACACCCTTAAAATGGTAAACTCTTTGAAAGGGACCTGCTTAGATTAAATGGCCACTAGTGAGACAGAGTGTCCTACCCACCTCCTCAACTGCCCAGTGAGTAAATCTTGTCTTGCTTACAAAAGATCATCTCCCTGGAAGGAGGAAGACAAACATCTAATAGGTCATGATGTTGCAAGAAGTGCAAGCATTGAATTTTATAATTTTTCATGGTGACAATTTTATTTATTATCTATGCATGTGCATATAGGAAAAGTCACATGAGCCACAGCGTGCATGTAGCAATCAGGGGACAACTTGGGGGAGTCAGTTCTCTGTTATGTCTGTCCATGGATCGCTGGGGAAGTCAGGAATGTTAAATGCACAGGGGCCTCTTCTCAATGGAGGAGATAAAATACCTGTTGTCTCCAACGGTTCTCTGTCAGGGACACAGTGGCCACCTCAGAAGCTTTAAAGGATTTGGAGTCCGAGAAAAGAGAGCGTAATTGTTGAAAGAAATCAACTTCCAAACACCTTTCTTTGTGTCCCTTGCCCAGTTCTAAGTTGGGCGGAAGTGAGGTGTAGGATGGGGTTGCAATTCTTGAATTTAAACCCCTCCACTGATCATCTTGGAGCCTTACCTCCCAGAAAAAATCCCAGTGTTGCTTTATTTAGGACTGGGCAGTCACAAAGCACTGTAGTGTGTAGAGTCCACTGGGCTCCAAAATGCTAAGAAATGACCAAGTTTCCTCCAAAACAGTTGTTTAAGCCAATGACATGTGGCTCTAGTGGGAGGCGATCAGATCCGTTCTGTAGGGAAGCAGAAGGAAAGTCCAGAAGAAGCCTTTGCATCCTATTGCTGGGCACCTGACACAGGATTGGGTCCCTTTAGATGCAAACGATGCAGAAGGCAGGGCAGTCCTGTTCCTTCCATGGTGGCCACTTGGGTACCCCAAACAGGGCTCAGCCAGGGGAGTTTAACTTTGTCTTTTGCCAGCATGGAGTGGCAAAGACTATTCTCTGATGGAGCTAAGGTGTGGAAGTGAAGTGTGTGTGTGTGTGTGTGTGTGTGTGTGTGTGTGAAGATATATGTTCCTTTTGTCTCCACATCTTTGGCTTGCTGACTTATTATCCCCGCCCCTACCCTAGCATTCACAGCTCTGCTATGCCTTTAGGCAAACAGGAAAAAGAGACCCTTCTGGTGGGAATGACTGAGTGGAACCCAGGAGAGGGCGGGATCTAAATTCTTTCTGCCCTGTGCTGGCCAGTTAGCAAAATGCAGCCAGTACTATGAGGCTACTCCCAAGAATAAAGTTGCAGTTGGCTGAAAACCTGTGAGTTGGAGATCTACCTAGGTGAGACCATTTCTCCCAGATCCCAGTCTACCCACCCGCTCAGGCTGCGAGACCCTGGGGAGAACTTGAAGGTTGCCATTTGACTCATGCCCTGAGTGCTTGTGTCCTGACTGAGAATCTGCTGCTGTAAGATGAATGGTTCCAGAGCAATCACGACATGGAAATTGCCAAAAATAGGCCGGGACCGTTGCCAGGCCTCACTAAGACTTCTGTGTAATATAATCTTAAATATACCCGATAAGCCGGAGTTCTAAAATAACTCAGTTGTGGGAATAGCAGAATTGGGTCTTTTCTTTTTTTAAGGTTGAATCCCTAATCGCTAATTTTGCTGATTCTCAGGCTGCAGCTCCATAGATTTTTGAAGTAAAGTGTGCTTAAAGTTAATTGCAAGGTAATTTTCATTTGTGACTCCATGATTTCTCCTCTGGTCTAGTAGCTGTTTAAAAGAACGATTGGGGGGGAGGGGCTGGAGAAATGGCTCGGCTGTTAAGAGCACATGATGAACCTGGGTTCTGTTCCCAGCACCTGCGGGGCCGCTTGCAACTGCTTGTCATTTCAACGCCCTTTTCTGGCCTCCACAGACACTGCATGGATGTGGTGCACAGACATAGGTGCACACAAAACACACTCATGCACATACAATAAAAAGAAGTGAATCTAGAAATTTTTAAATAATGACTGCAAGCTTTTTTGCATGACTTCTTGGTTGATACCTAGTTTTGCTGGCTTCACTGGAGAACATATATTCTCTCGTAGAGTCAGAAAATAATGTTCATTCTCTGTGAGGAAAGCGTGACAATTTATTTACTATTGTTGTTATTGTCGTTTGTGTGTTCGTGTGTGTGTGTGTGTGTGTGTGTGTGTGCGTGTGTGTGTGTGTGTGTGTGTGGTGTGTGCTTGGGTTTGTCCATGTACGTGAAGATTTGCATGCAAAGCAGAGGTCAGCATTGTATGCATTCCTTAATCAGGTCAGTCTCCACCTTACGTTTTGAGACAGGATTTCTCATAAAACCTGGCACTCATTGATTCAGTTAGGATGGCTAGCAGGAATCAAGTGGCCTCTGCCTCCCCTCCCCCTTCCTTTTTATGCATGTTCTGGGAACCCAAATTCAGGATTTCAGGCAGTCACGTTACCCACTGAACTAACTCCTCGGGGCCATCGTTAAAAAATATGTATGTTTATAAATATATGAAGACAAGCCCGCTAATCCTACTTTGTGTGCGGTGCAGCCTCCTTTGATTAAATTATCTTTATATATCTGAAGTATTAGGGCTTTATATACTTGGTATGTATGTCTGGGAAACAAAGTCATGGGCGTTCCTTCAGACTCCAGCATTTCCCAAACGCTTCTGCAAACTTGGCCTCGTTCAGTGTCTTTGCTATAAACTCTCCTTGAACTGGTACCTTGCAATGTTCAGCACTCTACATGTTATTGGCATTGTCTTTCAGAATTCTTTTTCAGCATTGGCACTCATATTATTTCAGGTGCATTATTTTTAAAAATTATTTTTTATTTTCTGAGTATGGGTGCTTTGTCTGAGCGTCTTTCTGTGCACCATGTGCATGAGGGGCTCTCAGGAATCAGAGCAGCTAACTTGGGACTAGAGTTCTAGGAAGTCGTGAGCTGCCGTGTGGGTGGTGGGGATCGAACCCATTAACTTCTGCACCATTGCTCCAGCTGTACATACATACAGTCATAAATATAGAACATGTTCACACTTTTTCGTTTCTAAATTTGATATTTGTTTCGTGTGAGTTTATTTTAAAACTGTGTGGTTTATTCTGGTCTTATTTACTATTTTTTCCTCCTTTCTTTTTTATTTAAACTTTTCCTCATTTTCTTTTCAATCACATTAAGCGTTCTAATATTCCTTCAATTTACCTTCCATCTCTCATTTAGACGTTTAGTTTTAAAGATTTGGTTTGTATTTAGTTGCACGCACATGTGCGCATTTGTGTGTGTGTGTTTGTGTGTGTGCATGTGAGCAGTGTTGCACTTGGAGGCCAGAGGAGGCTGTCAAATCTTCTGGAACTGGACTTAAAGGTGGCTGTGAGCTACTTGGGAAGGGTGCTGGGCATCAGACTCAGACCCTCCATAAGAGCAAGAAGCACCCTTAACCGCAGAGTCATCTCTCCAGCCTGGGGACTTTTCCATTAAGTAGGTCCCACATATGGCCTTCCTAAGTCTATGTGGGTATTCTTATGGAAGTATCTTTTTAACACATAAAAATTCAGGAGTCACTATAATAATGGTTTTTATTTATAGATAATTATTTTTGCCTCTTGAACAGAAGATATTTCCACTGGTCCCTACTCACTCTGCCCTTATACAGCAGTAGCTAACATTTTAAGTACTTTGTAACTTAGCTAACTTGCCAGAATAGAATTTTTTTTTATCTAGGAATACATATTTAAATTTAAATGTATTCCTGTAATATAATTCCGCCCATTTATCTTTATGTTTTAAAATTCATGGGGCCGCATGGTTTACTATTAGCTAATTCATCACCACAATTCATTAAATTGAATTCTAGAATAAATTCTAGGTGGACCATCACATTGACTTCTTAAGCTTTGGATTGTAGTGATATCCTTCATGTTCATGATCCAGGTG
Source organism: Dicrostonyx torquatus (assembly GCA_028555095.1). NCBI lineage: Eukaryota > Metazoa > Chordata > Mammalia > Rodentia > Cricetidae > Dicrostonyx > Dicrostonyx torquatus. Next base: position 1,230,055 of record JAQHUG010000337.1, on the reverse strand, counting down.
TTAAGATAAAAACAGGATTTTATCCCGTAAAGCACCCTTCACTGCTTTTTTTTTTTTCACAAACTGAAAACTAGTGCTGGCATTTTAGGGAAGTTAAATTTTACCATCACTCACAAGGTCAAATCCCATGCAGAATTCAGCTAACTAGCACAACGGACTACTGAGAGAATGGGACATGGGCGTGGACTCAAAGGTGTCTATAGGCGCTGATATCAAACACTGCCCAGATGCCATAACTTACACAGATTCTCCTTTTCAAATTGATTGTGAAGTTGTGAAATCTTTAGGAAACCGCTGAATCATTATTTCTTGACTGTCTGCTGCCTCTTAAAGCAGGAACTAGGAAATAACTCAAGGGAAGCCGGGAGACGTTGGCATCTATTATAGTCAATGGCTTGTCTCCCAGTCACGTATGGAAGAAAACGATGTGGACAGAGAGAAATTAAAATCGAATTTCGAAGAACATCTTCAAGAACTTCCTGGGATATATTAGGTGTACAAGCTGGAAATTGATATAGATCACTATTTTATGTAGATGAGAGGATTGTGGTAGTTTTGAGGCTACTTATTATTCCCTCTCTCCCTCCTTCCCATGATTTCTGCAGAGATAATAAAAAGATCGATGCATGGTAGCGAAGCTAATGTTTGCTGAAGTAATCTGTCTCCACTAAAGGGAGGGCACGAATTCCTACAGATTTTCTGGAAGGAAATTTGAAAGTTGTACCCTTAGATTTTGAAAAGTGCGTATGCTTTTTAAAATAGGAAAACTCCAAATTTATCTTAAAGAAGCACGTAAGCATTTATGTAAAGATTTATGTAAAAAGAGATTTCCCATCCATCTTCAGGAACACAAGAAAAAATGGAAAATTCCATAAACATCGATCAGAAGGTCCTGGTTAAAGAATTTACTGTGCGTCTATTCATTTATTCATTAAGAATAGTCACTTAATATCAAAGTACTGCCACCAAGTAATGTGTATGGTTTATTACAAATATCGTTTTATTTTGTGCCTGTGATTGTGTGTGCCGGTGCACATCGCTGGGGAGATGGTGGGTGCACGCCCAGTGTGTGTGAAGGCCTGGAAGTCAGACACTCAGATTCCCATGCCTCCGAGCAAGCAATTCACTGACTGAACTATTTCCCCAGGCCCCACAATTTATTAACTGAAGAAAACATGAACTTACAAGAAAGAAGGCAAAGGCTATTTCTTTTCTCTGTGTTTTGAGACAATAGGCCAAGATAAAAGCAAAATTACCACCTCTTAGGAATTACACCACAATGGATTATTATCTGAGCCACAACCCTAGCCCCTAAGGACCCATGATGCCTTACAGAACTGGCCTGTTTCAAGAGAAACACCTTATGCTGTAGGCAAGGTAGCAGGAGGTCCCCTCTTCCCTGGCTGTGGAGACTGCACAGGAGTCCCACCCGAAGAGAACCAGTGACTTCCCCTTCAAGTACTATTATAGGAGAGCTACCACTCCTCCCCCTCCCCTGCTTTTGCACCGCCTCAGTTCCAGCTGCTAGTAATTGATCGCACAACTGGAGCTCCTCACCCCATCTCAACAACACAGCCCCTTCTCTGGGAACCGCTTACTGCTTCTTGGAGTTTCGTCTCTATCTTTTCCTGTCTTGATATTTTTTTTTTAACTGCCTGTGACATCAGCTTTACATATGCCGTTTGGCACCGCACACTTTCCTCTCTGTCTTCTTCAGATTTAGCTTAAAATAAATCGTACTGCCGCGACGCATTTCGAGGTATCATTCCCTAACCCTCTCCAAACATAAGGCCCCTTACTTTTCTCTTCATAGAAGAAAGTACCCACCCGCTGCACCTCAGCATCAGCCCTGCCTTAGTTGTAAACACGCTTGGGGGCCCTGAAGACGAGCAGGCAACTGTCGGATCCTTAAGTGACTTATGGACGCGCTGTGTGATTGTAGCCAGACAGGGGGTAAAGAGGTTTCCATCCTATTTCTGTTCCTAAAGGGAGGGATCCAGCAACTGACAAAGTTGTGTGCTGACGGGCAGTTCTGTGCAGATTGTATCTTACAAAATTATTGGAATATGTCACTTTAGCAAGGAAGGCCAGCAGACTTGATGCGGGATTTCTCGCCACTATCAGCTACAGATACGATGTCACTTCTCAGGACTAGATATTGAAAGCATAAACCCGTTCAAAAATTCAACGTGACTTCTGATAATAATGACTTCATTGATTACTCGTGAATATAGCCAATAGAAAGTATACAACACTCACTTATGATGAAGTTATAAAATGTAGAATTTGGGAAAATTTGGATTAATATAATTTTTGAGTAAAAGCAATAAAAATAATTGCTAATTACTTACTTCAGGTTAAAAATATTTGCTTAAACTTATCAAGTGTTGTTCTTTTAAATCTAACACCTCATTTTGTTAGTATTTTCTTTGTAGAGCATCTCCAGGGAGTGATTCTTGGACTTTCCTCACTGTGCTTGGCTGCATCCTGTCATTCGTTTGGCCTTGTGTCAGCAGTGGATAGGTAGAGTGGACTAGGGGAAGAAAACCGAAGTCGTCCTAACCGAGGCGTTTCAGCGGCTTCCGTGAAATGAAGACATTGCTGAGGCTGGGGACAGATACATTTTTTAAAGCTCCGCAATGGTGTGCTTCGTGTAACTGTCATCGCTCGGTCTCCCCAGCCAGAGGTGTCTCCCTTGCCTGCCAGAGATGAGGAGTTCTCTCCTTGTCAAGTGAGGCCGGGACTATAATACATCATCTGCCTTGGAAGTGGGAGAACTGATCTCAAATGGAAAACAGTGTGTTCTGGCAGACTCCTGGTTGCCAAGAGAGATGCTTTCCTAGTAACTCTCCTTTCAAAACAGGAAGAACAGAAACAGTGTTCTCTATCCTAAAGCAGGCCTTCTTCTTGGAACTCACACCTCTGCACCCCGAAATCTGCTTTAGACCTTAGGGTCTTTAATATCGGACATAGCTATAAGTTCCTTTTTATGTAGTTATTAAGTCAGTTTGCGTTTCTCTCTGGGTTTTATGTATTTAAAAATATACAGAATGCTAACAATGGGCATAATAATTAAAGTTTTGTTGCTGAAGTTGCCCCATGTCTCAAGTTAAAAGTTTTATTTTATTTTTCTTTTTTAAGATTAATTTATTTATTATGCATACAAAATTCCTTCCATGTATGCTTGCATGCCTGAAGAGGGTACCAGATCTCATTATAGGTGACTGTGAGCCACTATGTGGTTGCTGGGAATTGAATTCAGGACCTCTGGAAGAGCAGTCAGTGCTCTTAACCACTGAGACATCTCTCCAGCCCCAAGTTAAAAATTTTAAACATTGCTATGTTAATAATACTGACTACTAACTAGAGAATTAAATAGCATGGTTAATATTGGTTGTCAATTTTATGGGATATAGAATTACCCATGAGACAAGCCCCTGAGCACAGCTGTGAGTGATTAGCTAGGTGTTATTTACCTCTGGACATGCCCGGGAGTGCTAATTTCCACGCACATGTGTGTGCATGTGCACACACACACATATTCATATGCATCCATATATATATATATATATATGTACATAAAGTGTATCTATTCTGGTTTATTAGGGAGCACAGAATAATATGCATAACTAATATGTTTAGATTGTAATATGATGGTTGCCAGTGAAGTCTGATTGATTTTGTAAAATGTGGATGAAACGAGTCAACTCCAAGATATTTGTGTATCTTTAAAAAGAGTAAACGAAGTCATTGTTTGTCTAAGGAAAAGAGGAGTTTGAATACACTGTAGGGCTTCCCACAACTTCTGAATTTGTTCTATTTTAGTGTTTTTAATATCAGTAGCTCCATAGTGATCCACTTGGCTAGACACAGTTAAATTCTTCTCTTCCTTCTAAGAAGAATTTGTATTGCTTCTGGATCCAGAAATATGAATATAAAGTAGAAGTATCTTGGGAATCGGTATTCTTTAAGGTAAGATTTAAAATAGGTCTCTTCAATCTGAAAGTTGAATTTTATAAATCTATATTTTCACAAATAATGACAGAATTAAATTAACACAGTGAAAAATTTGACCCTTTCAAAACAGAAATGGCTGGTCTGGTAAGAACCCTGGTTAACAAATAGCCACAAGCAATTTTTTTTATTAAACTCTTTTTATTTATTTATTTTTAATATTTCACATTAGGCATATGGATCCCATTTTATCTCCGTGCCCTTTTGTATCCACTCTCTGCCCTTGCAACGGCCCCTCCCCCAAAATAAAATAAAATTTAAGAGGAAAAAAAAAGGAAAAGAAAAATCTCATCATAAATGTCGTCTTGGAAGTTGTCACGTGACACAGTGTGTCTGTCATGCAGCATACGCTTTTATCCATGTAATACATGTATTTACTTGCAAAGAGTCATTGGTGTGGTTCGAGGCTCTGGTTTCTGCTGCTCTATTGCTAGTTGGCCCTTCACTGGGACTCCTCTTGGTATCCTGTTGTTGCCCTGTGTCATGAAGATACTGCAGCTTTGGATTTACAGAACACGCCTCTTCCTGTGCTCCAGCAGATCACAGCTGGGGTGGATGTTGGGGTGGACCAACTCATAACCCTGGTTCTGGGCCTGGGTAGTTGCAGAATTGGCCAGCCCGCCAGCTCTCCCTTTTCCTCACCACCAGGGTTTTTAGCATTGTCCTGGCTAGTTCACCCTTTACAGTGAGGAGCAAGGAGCAGGACTCTTGCTTTTGTGCCCTACGGGTTGGCTCATCCATGCCTACACCACCGGGGCCAGCCCTATTATGTTTCCCAGGCCAGGTGCAAGGGCCTCTCTCCCCAGTGCCTCAAATCTTGAGGTCAGGGACAGCTTTTTCTCTCTTATAATCTCAGGGCCAGCTCTCCTACCTGCCACAGGCAGCAAAGAGCAGGGGCACAGGAGTATCTCTTCCCTGTCCATACCACCTTATGGCAGATGAGGGGTGGGGCCGGGTCTCCCATGTTCACCCATACCTCAGTCAACAGGGTCAGCTCCACTGTGCTGCTCAGAGGAGGTACAGGGTCCACTTCTCTGTGCGCTGCAGCTGGTAAAGGGCCAGTTTCCTCGCCAAGTGGTAGGGGTAAGGGGAGCTCTTTCCCTAGACCTCACCACCACACAACAGGTGGGGGGCGGTACCTGCTAGCCCATTCTCATACCCTCAGGACTGACTCACCTGTGTCCTTGTCTACAGGATCAACTCTCTTGTGCTGCCCAGGCCAGGTGTAGGACCTGCTCTCCTAAGCACTTTAGCTGGTAAGGGGTAGGACAAGTTCTCCCTCATGTTGTAACCAGTGAGGGGTGGGGCTAACTCTGAATAACCTTGTCATCTTGGCCTTTAATGGTATCAGGAGCCAAGGGCATTAACATAGACCACGGCTAAACATGGCCATGAACCCAGACACGGGCTCTGGCAGCAGACCAAACCCAGCCATCACCATGACCCTGCTTGACAATCAAGCCACCCAACCTTAGCTTGCTCCTTATCACTTTCACCTCTTCAGATACGTCTCTGTCCACAGAACATAACCATTCTGTCTCTCTCTTGTTCCCATAGCACTCAACTGACCAGCTCTGCAAGGCACCAGGTAGGTCTGAGTCCTCAGAGTCCAGGCAGAGCATACGCATGAGTCTCGTTGTCCCCTGTTCAGTCTGTCATGGCACTGGGTGGAACCATGTCAACCAAATCTTGATTGATTCGAAGATACAGTATCATCATTCTCATTAGTAATTTCCCTAGCATCATGATCAGCAGCGTTCTTGGTATTTAAGAAAATTCCAAATACCTCAGATAATTTTAAAATATCTCAGTACAAAAGGATTAAGAACTAGGCTGCCAGAGTGAGAATTTGTAGAGATGTTGTCACTGGGGTCTTTGTCAGGAACTGGGGTGCTCAGGAACTGGTACAATTGGAGGTACCACTCAGTTCTTCTGAAGTCCAAGTAACTATATTCTTAGGTTTAAGAGGACATAGTCAAAATCTGAGAGTCTTACTTTTAATTTTATAGTAAAGGTGATGGTTGGAAGTAGCAGAAAGTCCTTTTTTACTGGGCTTGAATATTTTTTTATGTAGTATTTTTTTTTTCAAATGGTGTAATCTCTTGCTTTTCCATCCACATCATTCAATTCTTCATCTCCTGCAGCTCAAAGGCACGTAGGTGACTGGAAATCTCCTGCATTGCTGAAAAAGCCCCACCTCCTCATAGGTGGTCACGTGATGAGAGCTGCATCATGGAGTCCCAGAAAACTTGAAAATTGTAATATAAAGCCAGGACTTCTATTACTTTGTTAGCAACCACTGATGAATATTTTGCTTGAGGCTGATCAGGAAACTTAAATTCTTTAATGTGTGTGCTTTCCCGTGCCTCAGTTCTGTATAATTAAAGCAAGCAAAAACAAAAACAAACAACCAAAACCAAAAAAGATACTTCCTTTTTCATTGACCAAGTGTGCTAGATGTTAGACAAATAATTGAAAATGGTTTTATCATATAGTTCTCATAAGTGCATTATATCACTTGAACACAATAGACTTCTGGCCCATGGTTTTATATCCAATATGGTGCACTTGATATAACAATAAATTATTTTTCTGTTCCTAAGAGGATGATTAAATCCCACTTTATATTAACATGGTGGAAAACCCTTAATGCTCACAAGTACACCATATTGCCTTTGTTGTCTACATAATGTTGGGCAGGAAACAGTTAAGCAGGGAATCTCTGAAGCTGTTCCAACTAAGGAGAACCTGATGGTATTACAGATTAAGTGCCAGGCGTCCTCATTTCTGTTCAATGAGGGAAATCTCTTTTCAATTCAAGCTCTGATGAGAAAGCTGCTCTTCCAGACAAGGTAACTAAATGACCTATCACGGCAACAAGGAAGACAGTGGACAACATCCCAGAGGAAGCCAATAAGAGAGAGACAACATTACTAGTTAGGAGAGACCCTAGATGTTGCATCATGCTACCCTGAGAAAAATTCTGTTAGCAAAGCTCAAAGCTCCAGGCATGTTTTACAGAGCATCATGGGAGTGAGACCAAAGCTTCTTCCGGAAGGATTCTTCTCTTGCCTTTCTAGTACTTAATCATGATCTGAATTACAGTCTTTGAACTAGATGCTTACCTCTCCAAAGCACGATGAGGAAATTAATTCAAAATAAGGGAAGCTGAACAAAATGGCTCTCACGTGTAGTCTCAGTGCCTGGGAGGCAGAGAGAGGCAGAATTACCATGAATTTTGGGCCAGTCAAGGAAACACAAAAGGGTGGGGTGGGATGGGAACACAGCTGTGTCTATTTTTTACTTCCACACCCCTAGAGGGAAAAGAGTGACTAGATAGGAGATGATATTTCACAAAGATTTATACAATTTGTGTTACAGACTCTTTTGAGGAGTTTCTTTTAAAAATAAATTCTGACAAAATTATATGATCTAAGGTCCTCATGTGTAAAATTATTATCATTTGATATATGAAGACATGAACAGTAGAGCAGTTAAATAATTTCCTTAAGCTTTTAAGAGCGGAGATGTGGCCGAACCCAGATTTGGTTGTTAGACACTCAGTCATTCCCCCCCACCCACACAGACCCCTCCAGCTGCTGCTCTCTCTCCCCGCATCAGGACATATACCCTGTTGTCACCCTCTCTAAGCCATGCTAACTTCAATGCTCCTATGTGGGGTTCAGTTCTCCCCACATCTGTCCCACGTAGCTACACAGAAGCCCAGCTCTGTCACCCAGCACCTAGGCATGAGAGCCAATTGGGTCATAAATTTAATCTCTTATTAGGTCTCTTCTTCATGACAGGGGGCAGAAAGGAAGTCACAGGGAACCTTCCCATTGCCCCATTATGGGAACCTACTGGGGAAAGAAGTCTCCGTTGTCTTATGAACCTCAAGGTCCTGTGTCCTTTTGTGGTCCCTTATGGCTATGGCGATGAGATTATGACTTCTCTAATAAAATTCTTCTTAAGGGTCACTGGGTCTGTCTTCCTTCCCACCAGCTTGCTTCCTTTTATAAGTTACACCACTAGTGATTATAAATTAATATAATGACATATGCATAGATTGGTTGTGAAACAGTAGAAGAGTATGATTTCTTTTTGGACATGTGGTACATGAAAATAAAGCTAATTTCTTTTTCATATAATTCAGTTCCCTTCTAACACACAGAAAATAGTGGCCCATGATATATTAATAACGAGTTCTTCACACACCTTGTACCGCATTAGGTTTCTTTGCAAACACGGTGAAATTTACTGTCCAATGGCGGTGATTTTATAAAGCTTATGACTGCAGAGTGTCACACTCACAAAGAATGGTACAAGCCAGACGTTCATACATTTTAAAGAGAAGCTTAAATTTTCATGCAGCTGGATAGCCTCGTGCTTGTAATTCTACATCAGTGGTGCATAATCTTCTGCAACTAACCCATACTGTTGACCTTCTTATTTGAGTCAGTTGTTTTCTATAATCTTGAATTTAGGAGACTGTCCAATGGTCAACCACAATAAAATAACTGAATGAGAGTATCTGAGAAAATTTTCAGAATTTGTCCATCTTGAACCTAACCCTCTTGAGACTGGCTTCTCATCCTTACTTCTCTGCAGTTTGTTTTCCTGTCTGTCATGAGACTTTCAGGGAGCCCTGTATGATATATTTTCTTTTCTTCTTTGTCAGATGAGACAACAAAAGCCACACTGTCACCAAAACCAATGGAAAACTTTTAGCACGTAGACAGGAAGTTTGGTCGGTACTTGAATAGATTTACTTAACTTACCAAAAAAAAAAAAAAAAAAAACCAGTTGCTTTTTAAAATGACCTTCACAACACACTGGAGTCAGAGAACACTCACTATACCAGATAATCTCCCTTCATCCAGAGCAACTCTGAAAAGCTAATTAGGCTGGGAACATTGCTGACAAAACAGCAAAGCATATGGATACTGAATTCCGGATTTGGTTCTAAAATGCTGCAGTGATAAACCCATAAACTCCAACATGAGGCAATATAGATTGCTCTAAAACAGAAAATACTTACAATTCCTTGATCATTTTCCCCATACTTATTTTATGCAAATAGATTCAGAAACAAACCCATACTTTTATGAGTCGAGTTGGTTCACTAAGTAAAGAGAGAGTTTCTTTCATAGAAAGCCCTTTTCAGTAGCCAGAAAATCTTGGGGGAGAGCCTTGATGGGGAGTCAGCTCTGAACTCCTGGAGGACACTATGGATGGCACACTGGGAAAGCATAAGAACTGCAGCTTTCGGGGAGAACAGAAGACACAAGAAAGAAGCCGTCATCATGTACCACGTTATTCATGGATCCTCTCACTGAAAAATAAAGTTGTAAGAACAAGGGTAAAGAGGAAAGTTACCTTCATATCCTCTCTGTTAATTCAACTAAAAAGAAACGGCAGACTATAATAATCCCAAACCTGTGAGTGTCACTCTAGAACAAGGTTATGATTAGCAAAAGGCATGAAGACTTAGCTGGCTCTTATTACTGGAAGTCAATCATGAGATTAATAGCAACCCAAGCTCCCAAGATTCCACAGGAATGCCCTTTGGGTGACTTCTGCACTTACTCAATATAAAGTTGGACTTATAAAGGGTCATACTGGAGCAAAGATGGGAAAGATTTTAAACTAAGTCTAGAAATACTTGTTCATAGACTCTGTGTTTACCAAGGCTTCATATGAAATATTTTTATCTAGTAACAAAAACAATGACTATAGTGCGTCTGACACATCTTCCGCATTCATGGTATAGCACAAACATCTTTGCCACATGTTACCTTATTTGGCAACACACAGTCTCATTGGGTAGGTAGAATTATTAGCTCTGTTTTGCAGATTATGAACTTAATCATAGGGAGATTAATTAATTTGACCATGGAAGAAATGATATTTAGCTCTGTTTTGCAGATTATGAACTTAATCATAGGGAGATTAATTAATTTGACCATGGAAGAAATGATATTTTTATCCACACAATATGAGGTGAGGTGTGTCCTCTTATACATGAAAATAACTTTCCGATTGTGTTTATTGCAACACAAAAATCAGAAAATAGTTATAAATTTAGAAAAATGTATCTTTACTTTAATTAAACAAATCTTTATTTTGTTTAAGAATGATTATTCACTCTGAGCAGTGGTGGCACATATCCTTAATCCCAGCACTTGGGAGGCAGAGATAGGTAAACCTCTGTGAGTTCAAGGACAGGCTGGTCTACAAAGTGAGTTCCAGGATAGGTGCCAAAGCTACAGAGAAACCATGTCTCAAAAATAAAAAGAATGGTTATTCACTTAAAATTCCTCCTGAATTGTTTTTCGTATTTCTTTTCCAAGAAAGGGTTAGCTTCTTGAGCAACTCCTATTTTTCAAACACTTTTCCTTAGGCAGTTCTTCGTGCACACTGGGCACTCAAATGTGTGTGAGCCAAATGAATCTGTGAGAAAGCTGCTTGCTGGGTCTAACACACCAGCCTGATCATGGCGCCTCTCCTAGACAAACTTCCTAAAGACAGCCGCGCAATGCCCGGAGTTGGACGGTAAAATTTGCCAGCCAGTCCAATTTTGGGGGTACAGTGTTATAACAACTTCAAAAGCGTGACTGGAAAATTCAGTTGAGATCGAGCCTTTTAGAAGCACTTGCTCCAGTTTTTCCCACTCCCTGAAACATCCTGGAGCAGCCACTCACAGCTAAGAGAGTGTTTTTCTCCAGCCTTTTCTTCTCAAATGTTGTTTTTGGCTTTGGGAAAAGTAGGTATTATGAAAGAGAAATATATCAAGCACCCTGTCTCAGTTGATGGGCCAGTCCCTCACGG
>JAQHUG010000337.1:1185181-1198237 GCA_028555095.1 Dicrostonyx torquatus | reverse complement strand
TTTAGTCTATCATCATCATGGTCCAGTATGATGATATGCAGCCATACAAGGTGCTGGAGAAGGAGTTGAGATTTTTACATATTGATCTGTAGGCAACAGGAAATAGTCTGAGACCCTGGGCATGGCTTGAACATAAATGAGACCTCAGCCTACCTCCACATTGACACACCTCCTCAAATGAAGCCACACCTCCTAAGAGTGTCACTCCCTGTGTGCTTATGGAGCCAAATACATTCAAAGTACCACATTCCACTCCCTGGCACCCAAAGGCTTGTAGCCATGTCATAATGCTGTTTTAGGGTTTCTATTGCTGTGAAGAGACACCATGAGCATGACAAACCTGATAAAGGGAAAACATTTAATTGGGATAGCTTACATTTTCAGAAGTTTAGTCCATTATTATTATTGTGTAACATGGTGATGTGCAGGCAGACATGGTGCTAGAGAAGGTGCTGAGAAGTCTACATCTTGATCAGAAGGCAACAGGAAGTGAACTGTGTCGGGGTCTGGTGCTAGCCCAGACTCTAAATTATTTCTCTACCAGATCCCAACATAAACTATCTGTCTCTGGACCGGCGTGGAGGAGACACGACTCACATGGTTTCATTGGGAGGGAGATTCTCAGTGGTCCTTCATGAAGTCCTAAGTTCACATCCTGAAGAATTCCCCTCGTTTTATTCTCCAAACAGTCTTTATACTCAAACTTCACGGGCTGGGGGTGGGGGTGGGGAGATACATTAGCATTCTGTTTCCTAGGTAACCAGGTGAATGGCTTTTTGTCAGGTCCACAACTAACTGCTGTGTATGCTAGCTGTCATGAAGGCTTGAATTAGCATCTCTATCGAACATCCTCCAAATTACAAAGAAAGGAGCAACACCATCCTGACCCTTTGCTAGGGCAGTGACAGCCTGTCTGCAGGGCTACGTGACCACCTCAGGTGGAATCTATGGCTTTAGAGCCTGGATGCCACATCATATAGAAATATGGGCCTACAGAACTGAGACGCTGTGCTTGACTTGAGCAATATGAGACCTCAGCGCTCACCTCCAGAGTGACACACTTCCTCCAACAAGACCATACCTACTGCAACAAGGACATGGCTCCTACTAATGACACGCCCTATGAGCTTATGGGGGCCGATTACATTCAAACTACCACATTTGGAAAAGACATTTTAGAAACTTGATCCTTTCCTCAACATTTTTAATGAAATAATATGGAAACAAACAAAATGTTTACAGACTTATGGTGAATACCTATATATCCACCACCTAAATTTTACAAGTGACACATTCTTGTATTTTCTTTATCACGAATCTATTCATCTGATCTATCCTCTAGCAATCCATCTGCTTATTCTATGTGTATCCACATAGAATAATATTTTAATAATATATTTAATAATATTTTTAATAATATTTTATTTTAATAGAAGTAAAAGGTAAACTTAAGTGCCCTTCTCAATGAAAAAGATTAAAATTAAAAATGTACTGAGAGTTGATTATTATAAAGTTTATGATTGATGAGCAACATAGAAAGGGAAACTTATGGGATGAACAGGGAGAGATTGTGTCATCAAATAAGAGATACCACTTTAATATATGACCTATATGTGTACACAAATGACATCTACAGTGCTAGCTAAAACTCAGTAGGCATTCCATACTAAGAATCATTGATTGGCAGTTATAAGTGAAAGATTGTTCTGAGACAGAGAGTTGAAAAAGAATACTAGGGTATATCCTGAGGAAAATGACATGTAATAATGTAGGGTGTAGCTAATTAATTAATTAATATAATATGAAGGAGCAAAGCGCAAGATGTGGAGGAAGATGATAAAAAGTATGTATTTTAAAATGTCTTTGCAAAGAATTAAGAATACTTAGGGATATCATGGTTTAAAAGATTTCTGCCTTGTAGTTTCTACTTAGGATATAACATATAATCTCTCTTACCATATTTATACATTTATGAATGCTAACATTGATCTTTGGCAGTCAATCTTTTCATAATATTGCTTCACCCATACAACAGCGAGAGAAAAGAACCATTCAGAAACCACAAGAATCATTTCTTTCAGTATTATGAAATGTGAAAACTGCTCCTTGTTTGTTCTGGGGTAGATATAAGGACTAACCCACCCCAGTCTTCTCACAGGTAGGAGCCTTTGTTCATTTAAAGATTATTAAGCAAAGGCTCAGGTTTGTAATGTAGTGAAATTTATTCCTGATTAAATTAATGGAATTCATTATGGTAAGAATAAAAAAATACATTTTAAATTTAAATAGAAAATAAATTAGGTAATTAAATTCTTCCTAAGTTGTTATATGCTTTAATTGCATTTTATGGCTCTTTGAGACATAAATAACTGAAGAAGTAGAATACCAGAAAAACTGAGGAAATTGTGAGGAAAAAGATTGAATAAAATAAGCAAAAATATCAAAAGGAAAAATAAAAGTATCATCTCTAAATAGGGCTTTAAGTTCTTAAACGTAAAAACAAAAACAAACCCCAAAACACAATATGAATATCTGTGTCCAGGTAGTAAAGCTATCAATCACTGAAAGTTTTGACCCACATATTTGTAGGCTATTTAATTACAAGTTTAATATTTCCAAGGGAAAACATTTAATAATTTTATTGTTCAGAAATTACATAAATGCATACAATGTGTTTCTGTCCAATCCACCCCTCATTCCCTCGGATACAATTTCTTTCCTATTATCCCTTCTACCCTCAGTACCAATTTCATGTGTTCTTTTACCAAAGGAGCCGTGTCCACTGAACGGCGCCTGTCCGTACATGTATTGGTGCCCTCAGAGATGAGCATCATTATCTCTCTTTAGGAAAGTAAATGATTAGAAACTAGGCAATGATAAAATTCAGTATTTATTATGTTTTCAAATTAATCTATTTCAGGCAAAACATGTACACTCGCTCAATCTATTATAATCTATCTATGTTGTGATTAGGGGAGCAGTATGCGGGTTGTATGTTCCCAGCACCTAGCCGCTGGCCCTGACCGTCTGCACCCGAAATAACCACATGACAAACTGGATTCATTTAAACTCTGCCCGGCTTATTATCACTAGCCTTTCCTTGGCTAGCTCTCATAATTAAACTAACCCATTATAAAAGTCTGTAAGTCACCACGTGGTGACATACCGGAAGGGTCTAACCTGCATCCATCTGCGGCTGCTGCTCATGGCTTCTGCTCCCACTTCCTTTCTTCTCCTCCCAGAACTTCCGTTCTGTCTACTCCGCCCACCTAAGGGTTGGCCTAACTATAAGCCAGGCAGGTCTTTATTTAACCAATCAAAACACAGAAATACAGGTGGACCCTCCCACATATCTAGGGATACGCTTGATTTCTAATATTTATAAAGTTTAATGATCTTCAATAAATTGCAATAATTGACTTAATAATAACTCTGGAATCACATTTATTTCTCTCCACATACTCACTGTTAAGTCTACATGAGAATTGTAAATTGACCGCTCATAAGGATTCTTTCCTTTGTCAGGTAAGTACTGCCTGTACACACACTCTCCCCAGATGCCCTTCTATGTTCCCGACAAAACAGGCACTTCACCTGGAGGTGAATCTCTCATCTTCCTGCCACATCAGCAATTGTGCTAGGACTCACACCTTTCCTTTCTCTTGTTAGAGTGGGAGAATCGTCTCTCTCAGTGCCACTACAGAAAATGAATTGTTGATCTTTGTGTTCTCTGCCTTTTGATCTCCTTGGATCCCATACAGTGTGAATTGCTCCAGCTCCAGCTCCTTGTTCTCCCTGGCCTGGAACAGCGGAGGTTTGCAGCATCCATTCAAGGTTTCCGCTCCTTACAGGGCTCCTGGATTTTTCTTCTTTATTCACCACCCTTCACATTTCCTCCAGCAATCTGATACAGTGCTGTGATTTACGTCATCAAGCATGTGCTCCTCGTTTACACCTCTGCTGAGTTCTAAACCCATAATGAGATGCCTTTTCCTGATGCTTCTACCCGAATGCCAATTGAAGCTACCACTCCAGTTCACAGTTGGAAATGTCAGGAACCCTAGATGTCATTTGCTTCCCTTCTCCTTATTTTTTTCTTTCAAGCAGCCCTGTCAATGAGACTTCTAAGGTGTTGTTCAGATCCATCACGCATATTATACTGCCTCCCTCCAAAGTCCTCTTTCATTGCCTTTGGACTCCAGTTTTGCGCTTTTAAGTCTACTTCTGCACTGCAGGCAGATGATCTTGTTAAAGTCCTGATTTTGCCATATCATTCTCTTTATTAAAATGCCTCAGTGGTTCTCTGTCATAAAATCAAGTTAAACTCTTTTTTATAAGGGGAAGTGAGAGCATATCTCTCTTTTCTTTGCACAGTTGGGTTGACACTTACTTAGCTCCAAGGTCCTATCTGAGGTGTTTCGTAAATCAAATATGGTTCAAAAGAGTCCTCCTCCTTCAGATGATATCATATATTAAGGTCCTTTCCTTGCATATAAAGGCTTTTTTCAGTCATATTTTAGTTTGTGTCAAAAGCCTCATTTTGAATTGTTTTTCACTTTCATTTAGACCCCAACTAACCTGGTCCTCAAAGCTCCGTACTGCAATCAGCTCTGTCAGCTCCAGTATTCTGCATATGCTGACCTTCCGTTGCCTCCCAACACCCAGTAATATTTCCTATATTTCACTGAAGAAACCAATGATTAAAAAAAGTAATATAATTTTGTATTTCCTGTTAATGTTTATTTTAATAATACTTTTAAATAAGTGCTCTAATATCTACCAAACTATCTGTTGGCTTCAGGTAATAAAAATGACTTCAAATACACTAAGATGACTTGGCATCTACTCATTTAGAAAGATCACATTTAAACACAAAGCGCTTTATTAAACTGAGCAACAGCCAGCATAATAAGATCAGAACTGGGGTTGCACTGTGAAATATTGCTAATTAATATACTTAACAGTGATTTTTTGGTAATAAGATGTTGAGTAACCTCAAAAGGAAAGTAATAAAACTATTATAAATTATGATGAATAAACTTTTACTTCCTGAAATGATATGCTATAGGCAAAACACACACAACACACTGACATACGCACACAACATGTAGATACACACAACACATAGACACACACAACACATAGGCACACACAACACATAGACACACACAACACATAGACACACATACAGTCATATTGTTCAGCTAGAATGCAATGCAATAATAGAATTATAGTGTATTAAGAGGTCAGACTTATACACATCTCTTCACCTGAAGAAACAAACTACATAGATAGGAAAGAAACATCAGTAATTATCAGAGGTTTTAGCAAAACACCATGAGAATCTTAGTAATATGACATCAGTTTTTGTTTAATTAAAAGTATTTTTTATACAATATATTCTGAGTATGGTTTCCCCTCTCCAAGCTGCTCCCAGGTCTTTCCCACCTCATACCCACCCCAATCTACACTCTCTTTTTCTCATTTGAAAACAAACAGGCATCTCATAAAACAATAATAAAATAAGATAAAACAAAAGCAAGCAAACCAGAATAGGACAAAACAACAGCCAAATAGCCAGAAATCATAGAAAAATAATACCTAAAGGGGGATAAAAAAAACACTTAAAGACTCAGGCATACACACATTGAATACAAGAAGTCCCATAAAAGCACAAAAATCAAAAAATAGTATATATGCAAAAGGCTTGTGATATAAAAAAAAAACAGGCAAAGCATTGTGAGCAAAAACACCTCCAAAAATACTATTGAGTTTGTTTTGTGTTGGCCATCTGCTACTGGACTTGGTGCCCACCCTTAAGTGCGGATTGTATACCCAGTGAGACTCTTTTGGGAAAAAAGCTCTACTTTTTCTTTTGTAGGTGGTTATCAATTGATGGTAGCTTCTGCTGTAAAGTAAGGGGCTTGTTACTGCTTCCCTTCTCAGTGCTGGGACCCCATGTGGTCTGCCATAGTCTATTTGGGTTCTTAAGTATATCAGGTCTACTGGATCTAGAAGGGCTTGCTTCTTTGGTGTTTTCCATCCCCCACTGTACCTTATAATCTTCTATCCTCCACTTCCAGAGCTCCCCGATCTCTTAGCAGACAGATTTCATAGAGACTTAGGACTGACTGTTTGAAGGTCTCTCACTCTCTGCACATTTTCCACTGGTGAGTCTCTGAATTTATTCACATCTACTGCAGGAGGAAATTTTCTGATGATGGCTGAGCAAGGCCATGATCTATGAGTATAGTACAGTGTCATTATGAGTCATTTACTATTGTGCTCCATTAGCATAACCATGGTATTTTCTTATTTTCCAGGTCCTCAGCCTACTTAGTCTCAGTTTCTTGGCCACCCAAACAGTGTCAGGCAAAACACCACTTACAAGGGTAGGAGCATGAGGATTAGAAAAATAGTAAAGAGAACAAAGATGGGAGTGAAAACAATAAAGCAGAAAACATAGGATAGTACCTGGAGGAAGTTCCAGTGAATACTGAAATCACCTGTGTTTAATTTTAACTGGCTTAAAATACTCTTAAAATACCAAAAGGTAGGAGTAAGATTTAAAAAACTACATTAACATCATACAAGGAAATAAACATACCAGTTGAAAGTTGCAAGCTACATTCTTAGATAAACATTTTGATGCTAGAAGAAGATAAGTCACAATTATACCCTAAATCAAAACATTTTGTAGGCAAACACTCCCTGGGTTGAATCCATGTTATCTCTTTAAGGGTATTTGGATTATAGATTATTATATATGTTGTTTGGATCCTTAGACTTTTGTTTGGACAGAAACAAATCTACTTCTATATTACTGAAAGACAAGGTCTGGATATCAGCCACACCTGTTGACAATAATCTTGAGAGAGCAAAATTCTCTGATCTAAATCTCGGTGGGATCTTTCTTTGAGGTAGAAATGGACAATAACCTAGAACAAATAGAAGGAAGTTCCAACTCTCTGACATTTGGTCAGGGTGGAATGGTAACTCTGAAACTCTCTGACCTTCAGACAAGGTGAAAATAGGCTCACATTTTTGGGCCTCCACATAAATGTCTAGATATACATGCCCTACCTTTGTTGTGTGTGTGTGTGTGTGTGTGTGTGTGTGTGTGTGTGTGTGTTATTTAAGCCAGAGGTCAATACTTGTGCTGTCTTCCTCTGCTATTTTTCACTTTAGTTCTCTAGACAGCGTCTCTTACTGAACCTAGAGCTCTCTGATTTAGCAAGACTAATTTGTCAGCAAACCCCAGGAATCTTCCTTTATCTGCCTTTCCATTACTGGGATTAGAGGTGTGTATAAACAACCACAGTGGGCTTCTGGGGATCTAAACTCACGTCCTCATGGGTGCATAGCAAGCACTTGACTAACTAAGCCATTATTCCTGTCCCCTTGATATGACTTTTTGCTTTAGGAACGATAAAACCTTTTAATATTCCATTATTTTTTATTGTATTTTATTTTGGATAAAAAATAAAATTTTATCAATAACCAACTAACCAAAATATTTACATTTTAAAAATATTCAAAGTTTTCTCTATAACTATTCTACATTGTGAACTTGGGAATATCTTTAGTGAAAATGTAAAAACCTGCCTCTATACTTTGTATATACATACATATATGCACATACACACAGACACATATATGATTACGATAGATGATTTCACATAGCATGGCCCATCCCCTGAATTACTCAACTTTTTTAGCTAATAATTTCTTTCAGTTAAGTTTCTGGCTGTCTTAGGCTGCTTTTTAATGGGTATTACTGCTAATACTGCTTGCTATTTTAAAAGAAGAGTTCTTTTCTCAGATAATTAGGAATATCAATCCATTTCTACCTAAGGTGGGTTTCTGGTTTAAGATCTGCCCTGGGCCAGGCACTCAAACTGTTAGACTAAACAGCATTGTTCATACCTCAGAAACAAAACTGGGTAAAACTAAATTGTCAGTGTCACTATTTTCTTCCCAAAGAATGAAACATGAGACATATAGCTCTAATAGAAATATACAATGGAAACTCCTCAGCAATTGTCTTGTTTTCATCAGATAAAAATAAATATTTTCTTTTCCTGATGCTTCTATGTCAGCTTTTGGGCAAGTTCCAATGATTTTCTACTAAACACATCCCCTTGAAGTGTTTTCTCCTAGCAACATATTTATGATCTCATTTTCCAGGAGCTGTCTCTGACTTAGTGTCCATCTCTCCGCTGCCTGCCAACTTCCCATCTTTCATATCAGCCTGGTCGTTGCGGACACCTCTATTTTCAGGAACAAGGGTGAAGAACATAGATGGGGAGGGGAAATTCTACACTGTCAGAGAGTGGTGGGTGACAACCTGTAGAGACACAAAGCAAGTCTGTTCAGCCTCTGCTTAGAAAGTCTTTCATTCAGCTTTTTGATAGGATTAGGCTCCTTGCTATGCAAGAATCTGCTGCCATAGCCCACTGAGCATGTATCTTAATATAAATCATGGAAATCTGACATGCAGGACATCTGACGGGGAACTCACAAAGTTCCGTGAGTGTAATGGTTGTTTGAGAACTGTTCTCCCCTGATGTCAGAATTCAACATGATGCTTGTTTTACACACACACATTGTGTTAAGGTTAAAATCTTACTAGAGGCAGGATGATCTTTTTTTTTTTATAACACTATCTCGTATTCTGCACTCTGTCACGACAACTAGAAACCACTTTATTACTACCAGAGTTGTGAGACAGATTAAGAATTGAGATTGGGAGAAAACATAGAACTGAAGTTTTCTTATGTTTGACAAGTTCTGTCCCTAGTAATCTTCAAAACTATTGTCTGACTTATCCAGGTATCACTAAGCTCAATTTGTTTCTATCCTAGGAAACCACCTCAGTTTAAATGTATTATGAAAGCAATAGGTAATTAGAGAAAAGCTGGGAAAATTATAACCATATTTTTAAGGATTTTGGGTAGAGGTTTCAGAGGCTTCAGATCATGCCCTTTGACCTTGCTCAGTAGGTACGCATTTTTGGATACCATGTGCACCCTGGGCTCCCTCCAGTGTAGGTCTGTGAGGTAGTTTGCCTTGCCTTGGAGCCTTGTTCTGAGCTTTCTGTCCCTAGAGTTTTTGGCTTTCCTTTCCATGGGAAATGTATGTGATTAATAAATTTTTAGAATCTAAATGTTATTCAGAAACTAATTTATAAACATGTAAATATGAAAATGCTGCTATAACCTCCAAAAAGTTCAAGAATGAATGTCACTACTCACTGAGGCAGTCAAGAGACAAACCCAGATGCTTTAGATCAGCATAGATAACAGAAAAATCTGGAGAAAGAAGGAGGGAGGATGAGGGGGGGAGTAATGACATTTCATGATAAAGACATGAGTTAAAAATGCATTATTGCGGCCCATCACAAATGAATTCAATTATTTTAACAGGGCTCCCAGGGGCTTTCAAAGCATGTAAGCAAATCTCTTAGAAAAGAAAACATACAGAAGTTCATGTAGAAAACAGATCAGAATAGTGATCCATTTGTTTAAGCTCAATTTAAAATTCAAATATTCATTACAGATAGACAAAACTGGTGTCCAAACAGGAACGTGAACACAGAGACTGCGGCTTTCTTTCAGTTTCATTTCTGCATTTGTTTTACTTTTTTCCTTTTCCTCTGCTTCTCTTTACTTCTCCTCTTCTGGCATTTTCTTTCTCCTGCTCTTTCAAAACCTCTCAAACTTTTTCTTCTTTTCAAGTGTTTGTGTTGCCATTTGACAAACTATCTATTTCAAATGGTTTTGTGTTTTGACATCCATCCATACCTGGGAAACACTTGTTGCAATCAGACAATAAACATACCTCAGTATAAAACTTTTCTTACCTGTAATCTTACCTCCTGCCCTGCCCCCACACTTCCTACCTGGCCAAAAAAGTATCCACAAGCTTCCCCACAATGTAGACTGGATTTTGTTCATCAATAGTTCCTATTCTTGTGATTTCTGTCCATGGTCATTGTTCTCATTGATTTGAACACATGTAATGCTGTAGAATATTTAAGACACCGAAAGCAGAGATCCTGACTACATCTTCAACCTTAATGCTCTTTGCCATGTAAGGTGATATATTCATAGGTTCTGAGCATTACTTTGGAAACATTGTGAATTCATGTACTGTCTTAGGATTTTTATTGCCAAAAAGAGACACCATGACTATGACAACTATCATAAAGGAAAACATTTAAGTGGGGCTGCCTTACACTTTAGAGGTTTAGTCCATTGTCATCAAGATGGGAAATATGATGGCATGCAGACCCACAGAGTGCTGGAGAAAGAGCTGAGAATTCTGCATCTGGATCTGCATGCAGCAGGAAGAGACTGAGACATACTAGGCCTTGCTTGAACTTCTTAGATCTCAAAACCCACCCCCAGTGACACATTTCCTCCAACAGCATGCCACACCTACTCCAGCAAGGCCACGCCCCCCTAAAGTGCCAGTCCTGATAAGCCTACGGGTCATTTTCATTCAAACTACACATAAGCGTTTTCATCACTTGGTCTTCTATGCTTTGCCTTGTAAGGTTTTAAGATATTCCTTTCTCGCCGGGCGGTGGTGGCACATGCCTTTAATCCCAGCACTTGGGAGGTAGAGACAGGCAGATCTTTGTGAGTTCGAGACCAGCCTGGTCTACAGAGCGAGAGCTAGTTCCAGGACAGGCTCCAAAGCTACAGAGAAACCCTGTCTTGAAAAACCAAAAAACAAACAAAAACAAAAACAAACAAAAAAAAACTTTGAAAATGTTTCCCTGCAGTTCCCTGGTCTAACTGCCTGAATATGTTACAATATTTTGATTCAGTGTGGGTTTAATAATTTTTGTGTTTAAGATTGTGCTAAATCAACTTCAGGTACTTTCTGTGATGAGACTAGAGCTTTGTAAGAAGAACCCAATGAATGTGGTGATTCAGTTGTTTAAAGTTTTGCTGGTCTCTGCTTCTTTTCTCTTTCTAGCCTCCCTCTCTCCCTCTCTCTCTCTTTCTCTCTCTCTCATCTCTCTCAATAGGGTCTAGGGCACTAATGAACCTAGGACCTTGTGTGTGCCATGCATTCAGCACTACCCCTGATCCACATCATCAGCCCCAGTCTCTGTTCTCAGGCGTAGTTGAGTACACACATTTCCCCTAATTATTCATATCAGCTGTGAGGAAAATATGAAGCCTAAGTGGAAGCTGCAACAATTATTGTAAGCTGCTTATAACTTCTACTTTTTTGTTTCTATAGTTTCGATAAAATTATCTATTACCTTGAGAAATATTCATAAACAAAAGCCTATTTTTCATAGGTCATATTCCAGATCTCAGATTCTCCTTTTCTTTTTCTTAGCCTGGCATTGAAATTTAAGAGAAACAAAGTGAGATTAATTGTGAAGCTGCACATTGGTGCAGAATGTTAGTTAGTCAAAGTCTCAATTGCCTTGCTACTTTAAAAGAAACATAATTTTAAAATATTATCCTTTTAAAAATGATATATTTTCGTGCCTTGTTGTCCATTCCAAGAATAGGCAGCACATGAATGGACTTTTTAAAAGTTTACTTTGGGGATGTAATGTTGAGATGCATGTAAGACATCCATCTGAGTCTAGAGAAGTAAGATGACTAAGAAGAAAAAGGGAGAAAGAAGGAAAGATGGAAGGAGGGATAGATTTCTAGAGTGACACAGTTATATATTTTAGAATCAGCATGTATAATATTAATTTATATATTTTTAGTTATTAATGGAGTTGAGAGAGAGAGACAGAGAGAAGTCTAAACACTGAGGTCTGAGTACACTAATGTTAGAGTTTGGGAGATGAGAATTAAATAGTAGAAAAGATTATAAAGTAATAAAAATGATTGTACATGGAATCTTATATGCCAAACAAAGTCTTCTAGAGAAGAGAATGCCTGGATTCCTCTGGGAATTTGAAATTGAAATCAAGTTGGTGGTTTGACAATCATTCATGACTTTGCGAGAAGTAGGTTAGTAGAACAGTGAGGTGAAACATCTGGGTTAATTCAAGGGAACCTGGGGAGAAAATTGGAGGCAGCTGATGTTGAAACCCCCCTTTCACTTTTTATCTTGTCTTGTATTCTGCAGCAGATGTAAAGTAACCCATTGAGATCGAAGCTGAAGAGAGAAGTGGGTCAGAGACATATCTTTTCTAAAACGTTTGTTTTAAATGAGAGAAAGTACACACACTTATATGTGTGGGAGTGATCCAGAGAATAAAAACGACATGGGTGATAAAGACAGCAGGGAACTTCTAGACCTCCAGATAGAGATGAGTGGGTGGAACTAGGTCTCTCAGTAGGGAGACAAATTGATAAAGCATACGTGTTACAGACGAGAAGACGAGGAAAAGGACGGGAGTGTATAAATGGGTGATGAGTTCCTATGCAGATATTTTTCTGCCTGGTCAGGTGAGAGGACAAATGAAAAAGAGATGAGGGAGGTGAGAGAGGAAGTTAGAAAATCATTTTGAGACTCATAGAATAAGAATTGACCTGAGAATCTGCCGTGTAGAAAAGAAACAATGAAAATCTTTGTATTTCACAGAACTGAGACGTTCACTCCTCCTTAGACAAGCTGATGGTTCCCTACTCCTGGGAGGTCACCAAACTGATACAGAACTTAGGATGAACACCCTATCTTGCATAGTGTATTACAGTTTAGAACTCCCAGACCTAGTGATCTTCCTACCTCAGTCTCCCAAGAAGTTGGGACAATGGATGTGTCCCACTATGCCCAGCAAGAATGCCAGTTTTAAATATATATAATAAACACCTTGTTTTGCAGTTAGACTTGAGAGAAATGCCTTTCTTGATGTCCAGTTCTCAGAAGCAGAAAACTCTATGGGAGAGTTTCCTATTCTTTGAGCAAACAGCAATTTCTCAGGCCCAGAAGCACTGATGTGGAAGAACAAATGAGGATCAATGCTCCCTGAGGATTTTCAAGCTGTTAATATGTGTTAGGAGAAGGTGCATTGTTTTCTTCACTGGGATAGTTATGTGGAATTACCCTCTATATGCTGTGAATACCATT
>JAQHUG010000337.1:1156144-1168340 GCA_028555095.1 Dicrostonyx torquatus | reverse complement strand
TTCTATTGTTTAGTCTTGGCAGTCCTTTACTGAAACTTCATTTCTAAGATTGCCAGGCATATCTTTAATACTTGAATCCCAGCACAACAGTTGGAAGGCAGAGACAGGTGGATTTCTGTTGAGTTTGAGGCCAGCCTGGTCTATAAAGCGAGTCCAAGGACAAGAAGGATTGTTACACAGGTAAATACTGCTTCAATCAATCAGTCAATCAATCAATCAAACAAACAAACAAAAATGGCTTCTTAACACAAATCATGTCATTTTCACTTAAAACTATGGATATTTAAATTATGTCTAGTACTGATTACAGGAAGACAAACGTATAACAATTCCCGAGAAAGGTATAAGATTGAATAAAAAGGCAGGGAACTGATACAGAAGTATACAGCAACAGAATTAAAGGTACTTTCTATTTTACTTTAAAAATAGGGAAGAACGTAGAAGAAACCAGACAATCAAGTGGAATGGTTAGGTAGTGTTTCAATGTGAATGAAGTTATTTACAGAAATTCCTTTCTTTTTTAGTTTGTTTGCTATCAATTTTAATGGTACCTTTCAGGGAACATGTATGGCCCAGATTTGTGAGATGCTACAAGAGAGAGAGTATGTAAGAATGCTGGCAGGTACTAAGTCAGCTCTGTAGCTCCACAGGTAACAAAATTCCAGTGTGTGGCATGAGCACCTTGGCATCTTATAAACTTGGGAGTATGCTGACTATTTCTATTTATAAGGCAGGCAACTCATGCAGATGTCCTTGTTTTGGGAGTAGGAACCATTTGTTTTAAGTGGCTACAAACCAAAATACACACACACACACACATACATGTGAGTGTGTGTGTTTAGGATGATGACAAGATATAAAGTCTTTTCATAAGCTCTTAGAGTATCACTTATGTCTTCTACAAATGGAAGTTCCTGCTTATAATTTGGTATTATTTTAAATGAATGTATTTATGTTTTAGGGCAGTAAAAGATACACAAAGACACTTTAAACATATTCTTTCCCTCAGCTCCTCAGGTCAAAGTACAAGTAGCAGAGAGACCTGCCCTTCAAACATGTCATACTGCTCTGATGCCAGGGAGTCCTGTCCATCAGACTCCTTATACTGCTCTGACCTCAAGGAGTCCCACACCTATTCAGCTCTTTCACGGAACAGAACATGCCCTCCACATTCAGATTCTGGAATATCATCTCGGGTAAATATTTTTCCATTGGCAATGGAGCTTACATGTTTCAAATAATACATGGGCTTATATTTAACATGCATCTGGAGTGTGTTTACTTCCTACCTTTTCATTTCAATGGTTCCACTTAACCGACAGGAGTCAGAAGAGTTCTTATACGTGTGCTTTCAAATTACAGAAATGAGGCTTTCACACACAATGATTTATTTTATTCAATTTTGTATGCCCAATGTATGACATAAGCTTGTCACCCAACAGAGGATCATATATTTATATATGCATGTATAAGATAACATTCATTCATTTACATTAATGATTATAACAAAGCACACAATGAGCCAGTGTTATGTCAATTTATAAACAAATGAAGAACATATTTAAAGGAACCTAGAATGTAGGAGGCTCTAGACAAATCAATCGAGCCATCAAAATTGGAAAAAGCCATAAGGCAATATATGAATATTCATTGTCATCTTGTAGAGAAAGAAATGGTCACATGCCATATCACACCAACAAATTAGCACAATGGTAAGCAAGACACACCCAGCTTCTTTGCCTGGAAGATCAGAAGCCACAAATTAAACCACATAACTATTTAAAAAATGGATTTCAGGTGAAAAGATGGAAACTGTTTTTTTTCTTTTTTTGTTTTGTCCTTAAATACAGCTTTAGTTTAATTTCCCTTCTATTCCCTTCATAAAGAAGTACAAAGGAGCAATGGGGCATAGAACTGAATATGCAGAAAATTTTTCTCTACAGAAAATTTCACCTAGATTCCACAAAAGAATCTAGAAAGGACACATTCTGAAAATATATAAAAATTTGAACCTATTTATAACCATATAAACCATACAACCAAGAATAAATTAATCACTGTAGTCTACCAATCTAAGATAGAGTTGTGTTTATTGTTTTAGAGACAATTCACAAAAGCAACTTAGTTACTAGAAACTTCGTTAACAAACACTGACTCTTTGAACAAATTACACTAGCAGTCCTAACATTTTAGCATCTGTTAACCAGATTTTATTTTTGCAATGAAGATGTAGTTTATATATTAAAGAACCCAGATCATCAAGGGACTAAGTAATAAAATCATGAGATCAAAATTTGAAATTCTATTTTCTTTATGAATTTAATTATATGTGTGTGTGCACTTCACTCTGGGTATGTGCTCTTGAGTGTAGTTGTTGGTGGAAGCCAGAGGTGCTCTAATCCGCTGAAGTCAGAGTCATGGGCAGTTGTGAAACTCTTAACCTTGTTTCTTGGAAACTGAACACAGGTTTTCTAGAAGAGAGGGAAGTTCTCTTAAACACTGACACTTCTCCCAGCCTCAAAACTCTGTGGATTAAAGCTATCCTTTCCTAACTTAATTTGTGACAGCCTTTTTCCAGTTTTCCCATGTGTTGGGCCAAGAATGAAAGGCATTACAACTTAAAAGCCCTGGAAACAATTCACAGTATACACTAGTATGTGTATGAGCTCACTAAATGTCTGAATCCCGCAGAAAAAAAAGCTTATGCTTAATTTCCATCTACACCTGAAGGATAAATTTATCTAGCAGTTGAAATGCTTTTTATATTACTTACACAAATTTAAACCAAGAGCTATGTGAGTGACCCAGTGAAATTAATGCAGCTGTTTTTAATGCCTTGTTGATTGTTTGTTAAACCACTTACCCTGAGTTCGCCTGTTTTGCATGTGTGTAGCAATGGATAACAGAAGAATAAATCTAAGGTGTGTGTGTGGGGGGTGTATGTGTGTGTGGGGGTGTATGTGTGTGTGGGGGACGTATGTGTGTGTGGGGGGGTGTATTTAGATAGCATTTTTTCCAATAATATAATTTGTATTTGTTTGTTTATGTTAACCTCAGAAATGTCACCAGCAATGCAAAATACTGGGAATTCTGATTGGTGACAACCTTTGCAACAGATAACAGGTGGAAGCCAGAGGAACTATAATCCCCTGGAGCCAGAATTACAGGGAGTTGTGTAATACTTACTCTATGTTCTGGAAACTGAACTCAGGTCTTCTAGAACAGCAGAAAGTACCCTGCAAGATTACCCCAGAACACTGTTTAAGCGCATGTTCTGCTCAGTGCTAATCTGACCACAAAAAAGAAAATAACAAAATCTGAAATATTACATTCCATAATAGCTACACATTTTAAAGTTAGTGTTAATAAATAGGACTGCTTCATAGACGCCAACAGGATGATTAATAGTTTATAAACCAAGATGCGTGTGGCAAATTGAGTTATGTAGGAAGGTAATGAATACCATCAGACATATAATACAGTAATCACAGTCAGAAAGATCCTTTTATGTGACTTCATATGGGCAGATCTTTCACACATGGAACAGATTACAAGAGTTATATCATGAATTGGGACCAATTAGCGAAGCAATCCTATAAGTTAGTCCTGTCCTACAATCAATTATTCATCATGAAATAGTAAACAGACAATTAAAGGGTGTTAGACTCTTACTGCTTTTATACATACAAGTGTATACATATGATTTTATGTGTATGCATGCATATTTATGTAAATGAATATGTGTATACATATGTATTCACTCTATTGTTGAAAATCAAACATAAAAACTTTCAAGGGCTGGGACATAGGACATGAAGATGCATAATGTGGAATGCACTGAGGTGGCTTCCATCACAAGACATTCAGACTTTAATCTGACTAAATACTTGATGTATAGAAGCAAATTAAATACACTATATGATGTACACATATAATAGGTGATATTTCTCTTCTCTCTTATTTTAAGCTCCCACCAGATTCTTATAAATACCTTGCATGGCACAATATAGAAGAACATGACATTCAAGGAAGCCAGCTACATTGCCCAAGGATAATAAAAGGTAAAAAAAAATATTCTTTTTGCACTTTTTGAGTAGATTTTATTGTGTGTATGTATGTTTTAGTCATTGTCCAATTGCTATGAAGAGTTATCATGACCAAGGCAACACTTACAAAAGAAAGTATTTAATTGACAGCTTGCTTATCCCGAAACAGAAGCCAAAGAGAGGGAGAAGAGGGGAAGGGGAGGAATGGATGGGGGGCAGGGAGACAGAAAGAGAGAGAGACAAAGAGAGAGATACTGGGCCTGGTGGGTGATTATAAAACTTTAAAATTCATCCTTAATGACACAAACATATGAAACTATGGAACCCATTCTCTTTCAAACCACCACAGTGCATATTAAAATATATTTCTGTATTCCTTGGGGATGGGGAAAGACACTGTGGATTGAATTTTCTTCTTCTGTAATAGCAAAGGATTGTTTATATAGTAACTTTAACTTTAGAGCATTATGAAAATAATAAGTAGTACTAAATACTGAATAGAAAGATGAAGAAGGTCCTGTAACCAACCATCTAAAATAAACAGATGTTGTGTAATTAAAGGAAGTCTAAGAGAGCCCATAATAAAGGATAACAAGTGTTTATTGGGGATCACACACAGTAGAAAGATGCTGTGTTCCTCTGTTCTGTGGGTGTGGAGATGGAAATCGAAATCCAACCACCAACCAAGCTAAAGGAAAAAGAGGAGCGAGCGTGCTTCCTGTCTGTGTTTACAGTACCTCAGACAACATTCTAATGGACTCGGATCTAAAAGGCTATTGGCTGAATGAATTCCCACAACAACCAGATTTTCATATATATACATATATATATATATATATATATATATATATATATGAAAGTAGATGTATTCATTTCTCTTTAATATGCTACCACTTAAAACATGCATTTTAAATTTATACATTTGTATTACCTGAACATTTAAGTGTATTTAACCAATGGTCATTTTTAGAAATTAATTTATTGTTTTATAAGTATGAATAATGCCTCCATTGATGCCCTTACACTAAGCTTTAATCTAGTGTAAATATATAATAGAATCAATAGAAGAGAATATTCAATGTACCAGGTGTCTCCAAAGAAACAAGACATACATATTTTTGTCTATAGATAAAAATTGTAAGATATCAATTATAATAGTTGGTTTACATGATTATGGAAGCTGTGTAGTCCCAAAATATGTCAACAAGTTTAAAAACCCAGGAAAACTAGTAGTGGATTTTGAGACTGAGTCTGAAGACCTCAGAAACAGGGAAGCTGATCTGTGACAATCTTCGCTGGAGTCTAATGGGAGACTTCTCATATAAGGCCTAGAGTCTAAAGGCCAGGGCATGTGGAGTTCTGCTGAGTCCCAGATCGAGAACAGAGAGTGGACTTATCTTCCCTCTGCCTTTTATCTCTCTGGGCCTCAGTGATTGACTGTTACCAGCCCAGGAAAATGAACACAAGTCTTATTTATTTGTATTGAAACACCCTCTAATGATGACCAATTTAATTGTCGACCCACCTGGATTAAGGAATGTATAAACAGATGGCAAAGTGTCTATCTGGCCTTGCCTGTGAGGATGCTGTTGAAAGACTATCATTAGAATTAGCAGACTGAGCAAGAAAGATTTATCCTTCCCTAGCACAGGTAGGAAACGTTCAATTGTTCGAGGACCATGACAGAATAAAACTGAAGAGGAAAGGTGAACTGTATCTCTCTGCTTGAGCAGGAATGTTCATCTTCTCAGAATGTGTTTCTCAGGTCACTGGACTTGTACTTTAGTAGCATAGAATTATAGGAAGGGACTACGAGTTTCTCATCTCTTTTTGTATTTATCCCCCTTAAGTGAGTAAAGCAATATTATGCAATTTCTGTTTTACTGAGAGTTTCGTCTTTATGAAACTTCAAATATATCATTACATTTCTCCTCTACTACAGGGACACTGTATATTACATAATTGATCGATTTTGTAAAGTGATGTCAGAGATGTTAACCTGTTGATTTCTTTCTCCCAGTGCCACTCTTTTACCCACATAGTGCATGTCTCTCATCCAGACACAGTCAACAAAGGAAGACATAAGTATCATTTTCCTAAACTTGGCACAAAACATATTTACATACTTTTGTGTTATCAACTCTACAGGCAGCTAAGCATTAACGAATATTTTAAAAATACTGGTAAGGAACATTATGACACATAAATTAGACATGGCCTTTAGAAACATTACACTATTATTTTGAAGGGTAGAGAAATTTTAGAAACTCAGGAAGGAAGAAGATCAGAAGACAAAGTATGGAGGGAGGAGCTTGTCGGTGCACAGGAGAGGGAGCCATGGCCCCTGGATGGGATGAACAGGAGTCAGTTTGGGTCTTTAAGTGACTCATGTGGGAAAAAAAAAACTACATTTCTGGGCCTTATTCATCACAGTGTGATATTGTTCCTGTAGCAGGGCTTCTGGAGGCTGTCTGCATTTGATAAATGACGACAGCAAGTTGTGCTGGGGATGATCTGAAGGCCTTGCTATGAGATGGGTGAGAGTTTTGAGGAGAAACGTTCGATAGACAGTGGGGAGGTAAATAAAGGAAGAACACTGGTGTGTGTGCATGCACGTGCACACACATGATTTGGGGGTGCTTGATGATTTTGTCAGCCACAGTGATGCAAAAAGAAGCTGTATTCTGGGCACAGGTGGAGGGCTGAGGTGTGGTGGAAACTACAGAACTGAAGGAACACATGGGCGTGAAAGGAGTAGTAAATCTGAGAGGAAATGGAAAGTGAGCATGTACAAAGACAGGTGCATAGGGTCCTTTCCTCCCTGCTTTAAAGGGCCAGGTCAAGGGCTGAGGTCATCAGTCAGCAAAACCAATCCCACTCCATGACAATAGTAACCATTCATGCAGAGGACATCATTGCTCTTCTGAGATGAAGGCACATTCCCCTTCCTGCCATCGTTAACAGCACCCAATCACTTCTAAGTGGCTAATCATAAAAGAAACAGAGCATTGCCTACGGGAAAGAAAACCCTGGATAAAACTCCATCACCTTAAGCTATAAAGAAAACAGATGCCCCTTCTACAATGCCTTTAATTTGGTTTAAATTTGCTTTATGAGATGAAAAACAAATGCTCTCAAGAGCATGCTGATAAGAATTACCCTCCCTTGAGATTAGATACTCAACCATTTATCAAATCTCTTTTAGACAGTCGGTCTCCACCGTCCCAGTGGTCCATCCCCAAAGACTTGGTAAGGGAAGCAAGGTTATCTGGTGTGTGATAAACAGCAATTTCCTGAGGTTTTGATTGCTGGATCCAAGGTGACTTAGCCGGTTCCAATTAAATGAAGCAAACGAGCCCATTGTTGACAGAATCCTTCTGAAGGATAGATTTATTCCGTTTGAAAATCTCTCAGCAAAGTGATTCTTTGATTGCCATTTTTAGCTACACATCCAACAAGGGGACAAAGAATGAGCTGTGAGATAGCGAGGGAGAGCCAACATCCCTGGGTTGTCAGGTACTGCAGTCTATAGTCTTAGCGGCTAAGATAGATCTTCAATTACTAACCCAGTAGGAGTAAAAAAGACCAATTTAATGTTACTTCTCACAGAGGAAATGACCTTTCACCTCCAAAATCAAAGAAATCTTCAGAAGCTACTCTAAAGAGAAATAATTAAAAGACCAGAAAATCAATAGCGTTCAACCCAACTGTACGGGGCAGAGGTATTCGGCACACAGAGCGCATTACCAAATGTGGAGAGGGCTCAAGACAGTACTGTTTGAAGGTACCTAAGGTCAATTAGGTAGATTTATAATGCTTTGTCCACTACGGATTTTATTTCCAATAGTCTTCAATGATGAAGAACATTTCCGAGCTGCGCCTATCTTATTTGCAAAGTTGTTGACCCTACCACACTCAGGGTTAAAGGATTTCCTGGGTTATCACAGTGCAGTTCATTGTGACAGAAATAGGCCAGATGACGCCTTGACCTACATCTGCCCCTGGTGAAAAAGACTAATGCTTGTGTCAGAGAAATGAAACATGGGACTCTCTCTTATTGTTTCCATAAATCCTTCACAAAAGGAATCATTGTGTCTTACCGTCATCTAGACAAACATGCCAGGAGAGCAGTGTTGGCCTGTGGTGTCTCCAGTGCGTTCCTTCTCCCAATATCTTTATTTTTGGAAAGAGCAGAGCCACGAATCCCAGAAAAGTAGACAGAAATGAATACAAAGGCCCCAGCTCCAGCATATACAAATCCAGTATAGGAGAGCTGGGAGGCAGCAGTGAAAGCTCACCCCCAGGTTGTTTCAGGGGCTCTGGCTGATAGGAGAATTAGCTTTGCTTGGAGCAGCTCAATAAACAGGGTGGCGGATTATGAAAATAAGGAAGCACATGTTGGCCACTTGTTTCAGAAATAAATGTTTTATAAATAATTGTGAATGCCAAGCAAGTATGTTTTCCCTCAGACCCAGCTCACATCGGGTCCTTGTTTCTGACCTTTCTGGTATTTTTAGATATGCAAGGAAGGGAATGAAGATCAGCAGCTGAAAATCTATTATCTAGAGTCACGTGGCTCCTTTCCACTCACCTCAAGATCAGCAGCAGAACCATCTTTCCTAACTTTGAGAACTGTGAACGAATCTTATTTGGAGGAGAATATTAGAGAAGAGTAGAAAATTGCTTTGGAAATGCAAATTCGATTAAAATGTGGGCAGCTCTGTTAACAAGGCTGAGTTTATGGGCAGGTAGTAAGACAGGACTGTGATGTTTTGAGTGTACACGCTCCATCGCCAGGGCTGCTGGGATGCTCTTTGGCAGCTTACCAGGAGGTTCCTGAGAAAAGAGCTGCAGTTTAAGGGGAAGATACGATCCTCCAGACATTGGAAAGGAAGGGATGAGTCTCATGGGGAAAGCGATCAGATACAAAGCTCACCGAATTGAGAGACCAGAGAGAAAAGATCAGATGTTCTAGTGGATCTCCTCACTTTTGTCTGCTAGTTATAATTTGCATTGGACTAAAGGGTAATTCTATATGTGGGCTTTTCCTCCATGAATGAAAGTAACTCTTGTTACTGTTTTAGTAGTTGTAAAAAAAATTAAATTAAATTACATTTGAGACTTAAAACCTATGCCCAGAATTTAGGGTGGTCTAATAAAATGACAAATGATCTATAGTTTAAATATTGTTTTTCGCTAGTAACATGTTACTACAAATTTTCAAAGGAATCTACATGTGAATGCATGCATGTGTGTGTGTGTGTTTACTGCAAATCAAACCCAGCCTTCCATATCTCAGGCAGTTGTTCTACCACTGGTTCACACTCAAGTCATTCAGGTAAAAATTTACTTTTAATCGTCTTTAGAAACATGAAACATTGGTTTTACATATAAATATATGTGTTATTCATTTATATAAATATATACATATATTGCCAATGGTCTACATATGTGTAAATTTAAATTATCTGAAACTGTCCTTGTTTTCTTGTTAGCTATACTCTCCTTTCTGTAAATTCTACTGAAAATTAAGATTGATACATGAAAAAGAAATAAAATCATTGGCTCCATCTCCTCTTGTATAACCCAGGATGTAATGAGAACTCCAAGGGAACAAGCCGCTAGGTGGGGCTTCTTCAGAAGACAGAGGAACAGGGAAACCAGGGTGAGGGACTTACCTATGTGTTATCACTGTATCTATGAGTCTGATTCTCCATTTCCAAATCAGGAGTTTAGCCTCCCAGTTGACCTTTTACTGTGGGTTCTACATCCATAATTCCAATCAGTGACAGAGAAACTCTACACATGAGAGGAAGTCCATTGGGCAAATTTTAAGAAAAACACTTTTGGTGATACTTATAAAGAGAAAAATGTAGAGAAATCATGTGATATGTTCACGTGATCCAGCTTCCTTCTACCTGGATTGGGCATGGTAATGGGGTAGAGCACATATCAGAAGGGAATAGCATCAACTTTTAAATAAAATGTTCTTTTCCATCCAGATAGAGAGCAAGTTCAAACACTTAACGAAAAGCAGCCAAGCAAAAGCCTCAAACCTGCTCTCCTGACCTCTTCTGTGGTTTCACATTGTGGCTTTGGTTTAGGACCCTCTGAAGAATGGTTACTCTCCAGACAAGCGGGGTGCGCCATGATTCCAAAGAAGAGAGTCCTTGAGGAAAACAAATGGGAAAAATGGTTGCAAGAAAACTGGGAGGATTGCAAGGTGAGCTCCATCCAGTACAGCCCGTCCTCTCTGCTGATAGGCTACAGCAGTGCTCATTTAAAATTATAGGAACTTAGGGAGTGTGTCTTTTTCAGGCTGCAATTCCCAGCATAAGAACCGAAATGGCCAACATCTCCAGATATCCATCTAACAACCCATCTTTCCTCTCACTTTCTGTTCATCCTGACAATGTCATGTATCTTCTACATTTATGTTAGTATTAGTTTTGTTTGTTTGCTTGGTTTGGTTTGGTGTTTGTTTGTTTGTTTTTCGGTTTTTTGAGACAGGTCTGTAGCTTTGAAGTCTGTTTTAGAACTAGCTCTTGTAGACCAGGCTGGCCTCGAACTCTCAGAGATCCACCTGTCTGTGCCTCCTGAGTGCTGGGATTAAAGGTGTGTGCTACCACCGCCCGGCCATGTTAGCATTGTTAAACATTGGAAAAGTTGAAAATAAGTGAAAATAAAATTATTCCCTTTATTATTTTTTTTAAAAAAAGTTGAATGTAAGGCAGGAGAGATGGTTCTCTGTTCAAAGAACTGACTGCTCTTCTGGAGGTCCCAAGTTCAGTACCCAAGCCCCACATGGTGGCTCACATTGTCTGTAACTCCAGGCTTAGAAGATTCAATGCCCTGTTTGTCCTCTGTGATTACTGTACCCGTGTGGTAGACATAGACACACATGCTTGTAAAATATCTAACACATAACACAAAATAAAAGGATTTCCAAACTGTCAAATTTCATGTAATTTGTAACAATAAGTTTATGATAGTATCTAGAATTTCTTTATTGATGGGTCAGCTAGGGTGGCCAACCTTGCCTACATGGAACCTGTGTAAATTAACTCTTTCACCAGGGCAGGTATGAGCTGTGATCTCACATGGTGAAGCTCAGCTGACTGAGCTGCTGACTCTGAAACAGCCCTGTGATCAGTCTTCCTGCTCCCTCCATAGGTGACAGTGGCTGTGATCAATTGGCTTCTAATTTAGTCCCCTTAAAAGTCACCTGCTGGCAGAGGATTGTATATTTATTTGGCAATGTCATTGGTAGCATATATAGCAATAGAAGAGAAAATCATGCTCATTGCAACTCTATAAAATGATTAAATTACAATGAAGGGTCTTAGGACATCTCCTAAATGTGAACATGAATTCAGAAGCTTCAGGTTGGGGTCTCCCGATCCTTTACTTCAGGAGCTGACTTTGTATGTCATAGAATTAGTAGTGGATGGGGAGGGATTGTAAAGTGTCTGTTTTAAATTCCTCCTTTTAGAAGAAGCCCAGAAAAAAAAAGTTGTTTTCTCAAGGTTGCAGTGATTATTGATGGAGGATGTAAAGCAGAATACCATGTTTATAATATAACACTTTCTTTAAAATTAATTTTAAATCATTCTTATAAAAGAAATGGATGCATAATACCCTTTCAAATTTAACAGTGCACCCACTCATTTATTTAAAAAAAAGAAGATAAAAAGTGCATGCAAGGCTCTGACCTTCAGTTCCAGCCTTCTTTTTCAAGGCGATTATTTTGGCATAGTCGTTCTTTAGAGCTACAATTTAAAGCATGGGGTAATATAAAGGTCAATGGAACTAGTTAATCGATGCTCATCAAAAATATAATTTCCCCCACCCCTGCATGCCAACCCATAAACACCTGAGGAAGAGCTGTCCCCAGGAAACATCTGTCATGTGACAGCACCGACAGAGGAGAGATCCCATCTGCCTCAGGTGGGAGAGCTGCTCCTGCCCCTCATCAGCTGCAGCATTCGGAATAGTGTCCCCTCCACCTCAACTGGGCAGCACAGTAGAGCTGGCCCGGAAAATGTGGGGGAGAAATGACCCTGAGGATGTGGAAGCTGAAGATCAGGCCCCTCCCCTTGCTGATTGCTGAAGGGATGAGTTAGACAGGGCAATGATGGAGAACTTACCCT
>JAQHUG010000337.1:1126752-1149310 GCA_028555095.1 Dicrostonyx torquatus | reverse complement strand
TTCATGTTCAGAATTATTATGTCATTCCTATGGATAGTTCACTTAATACGAAGTGACCTTATTTATATTTTCTGAATAATTTTGGAATGAAGTCTACGTTCTCACATTTAAGCATGAATTTGCTTGCTTGCTTTCTGTTTCCACCCTAAGGTATTGTTTGTCTTAGTCAATGAGTTGTTTGTTTGTTTGATTGCTTGTTTTTTGTAGGTAATTAATAAATGTCTTTTGTCTTTTAAATGAATATTCTGTCCTTTTTTGATTAAGAATTATGGTCATGAACATTTATAGTTTTGAAAGTATAGACTAATACTTTTCATTTCTCTGTTTTTCTAGTATTTGGTACTTTGATAATCTTTGTTTTTGTTTTTATTCTGTTCTCGAGTGTGGTTGATTCTTTTCTGTGACTTCATGGGTATATCTATTTTTGCCTTCAGTGTGTTGGAGTCCTTCAGTTTTCTTCTGCAGGGCTTGCTTAGTAATAATGTAGTTCCTTAGTCTGTGCTAGTCATGACACAAATTTTTCCTTTAATTCTGAAAGGTGTTGTTACAGAAAACATAAATGTAGATTGGCAGGTATTGCTGTTTTAGAGATCAAAATATATTATGCCACTCAACATAAGACCTCAGAGTCTTGAGAACGCTGCTGCTCTGATGGATTTGCCTTAATACTCAATGATCCTCTCTTGCAGAGTGTGACATTCCATGCTCAGTATATGTACTGTTTTATCTCTAAGTTGATGTAGGTGAATGTTTCATGGTCTTGTTTATTATTCCAAATATCTCCTGTGTCTGGATGGCCACCCATCTTTGTAGATTTGGGGACTATTCTGTTAAAATTGTATTGAATATGTGTTGCTGTGTTGTTATACTTTTTCTCCTTCTTCTGTACCTAATTTGGTCTTCTAATGGTATTACTTACCTTTTGCATGTTTGTACTTTATTACTGTTTTATCATTATTGCTGTCTGAATGTTCTAATATAACCTACCTTTTCTTTAAACCCTGATAGTTTTGTCTTGAGTCCTCTTTATGGTAAAATTTTCCATTAAGGTCTTTATTTGACTTACTGCAGTTTTCATTTCCACATCCACTTTGGCTAATGTTCAGTATTTTTGAATCTTTTTAAATTAATGATTCCATATTCTAAATTGACCTCCTTCTTTCATTTAGTGGTGTGTGTTCTCCTTGAACTAATTCAGGAGTTTAAGTAAGTCCCTTTTCTTAGCTTTAAGGATATGATGCATACTACTTCTTCTTCTTCTTCTTCTTCTTCTTCTTCTTCTTCTTCTTCTTTTTTTTTTTGGTTTTGGTTTTGGTTTTTTGAGACAGGGTTTCCCTGTAGCTTTGGAGCCTGTCCTGGAACTAGCTCTTGTAGACCAGGCTGGTCTTGAATTCACAGAGATCCGCCTCCCTCTGCCTCCCGAGTGCTGGGATTAAAGGCGTGTGCCAGCACCGCCCGGCGCATACTACTTCTTTACCTGTATGTATGCATGTATACTACATGCACGCATTATGCCTGAGGAGGCCAGAAGAGAATGTCAAATCTCTTGGCACTGGAGTTACAGACAATTGTGGGCCTCCTAACATGGGTGATGAGAACTGAAACCTGATCCTTCCTAATAGCACTAGGTGCTCTTAACCACTGGACAGTCTCTCCAGCGCTCTCATTTTTCATTGGGTTCAACAGTCTTGAAAACATTCTTCTGAAATCTTTGGAATTTTTTTCCAACTAGCTTTCATTGGAATTCATCATTATTGAGTTGTTAACATCCAAAAGAATCTTGTTGCCTTGATTTTATAAAGATTTCTTAATTTTTGTGTTGACATTTATGATTTTGCTCTGATATCATTGGTTATATTATTTTAATCAGCAATTTTCTTTCAACTAAAGAATAGGACTAGATTAGCCTAGAATTCTGTTATTATTCCTTTCTGTTGCAATTGGAGGTGGGGCTTACCAAGTAAATCCTCAGCCCATGTGTTCATGGGTGGCCACCATCTCTAATAGCATATAAGAGTAGATTAACTACAGAAGCAATCACACCTAGAGGAGAAGGTATTGCAACTTGATGATCTCATCTTGCCAGGCATTTTATCACGTCTTGTTAGTGTCCACCCATCTAATGTTAGTATGCTTGGCCCTCTGACTTTTAGTTCAAGTCATCTCAAATGCAGTTCTGTGATTCTCTTGGTCTCATGATCTCAATGCATTGAGGAGAAGCTTCTGGGTGTGTTCATGTGGCTATGCCAGTTTTCTGCACCTCCTAGATGAACATTTTGCTGTGGAATAACCCTTCTGTATACTGTGAATATGTAGGACTCTCATGGGTTAATAAAAAGCTGACAGTCCCAGATCCAGGCAAGAAGTTAGGAGGGAAAGCCAAACTGAGAATGATGGGAAGAAGGAGGGTGGAGTCAGTGGCGTAGCCAGCCAGACACAAAGGAAGCAGGAGATAAATGTGCCATGCTAATAAAGGCACTGCCACACAGTAGAACATAAATAAGGAATCTGGACTAACTTAAAATGTAAGAACTAGTTAATAATAAGCCTGAACTATTGACTGAGCATTTGTAACTAATATAAACCTCAATGTGTTTCTTTGAGAGTGACTGCGAAACAGGGAAACTCCGCCTACTGCACTTTGATCACAATCCCTCTTAAGATTTGCTGCATGGAGGAGAGCAGAGAAAAATGTAGAGCTCAATAAAAATCAATAAAATTTTAAAAAAAAAGATTTTCTTCATGGGAGTAGATTGCAATCTACAGTTGGCACTGGGTCATTTCCCAGTATCTGTGTCACGTGGCTTATGGCTCTGTCATCAAGATTTTTGTCTTTAATGTCTTTGTTTCTGAAACCTTTCCTTTTCCACTGGTTTGTGGGTCCAGAGTGGAGGCAGCATTAAAGCTGATTATTCTATACTTCTTTATGTTATTGGATCTCTCACAGTCTGTTGTTGACTGTGAGCCAACCTTGCCTCATCTTCCTTTTGAAGTCACATATCAGAGTTCTTCTGTCAGGTTTAGAGAGTCACATGAGAGCGTTCTTCGTCCTCGCTCACTGTCTTCATTCAGTCTCTGCAATGGGACTTTCTATATATACAAAGAGAATTCAATTTGCTTCCAAATTTGACATATTTCCTCACCTAGGTTTAAGAGATACTGCATCTTTAACTATTTTCCTAAATACAGGTTCCTAAAGAGTTTTATAAGACTGCCTTATCCATTCTCTATTCTCTCATTTTACTTTCACAATGGTCCATGAGCACCACATACAAGCAAGTAATTGATTTAGTCGACTGCAGTGATTGAAAAAACATAAAATCTGCCAAGAGGAAACCATTTTATTATTTTGCCGTGATTGGAAACACTCCTAATGATGCTGATGGAACCTAACTGGCTTTCCATTATGCACTAAGCAAAATGCTCACATAGATATACACATGACAGACACACAGGCAGACAGACAGACAGATAGATAGAAATAGATAGATAGAAATAGATACAAACATCTCTAGCTAATTCTCCATGTACTATTGGTAATCCTAAAACAATTGAGTAGAGCCAATAACTGAATTTTAATCTCATTCTTGATTCCATATAATCTTATCTGAGGTCAACTCTTCTCTGGGGACAGTGTAATCCCATTCCATATTGGAAGCCTGTCACAGACATCCAGCTTCAATAACAGTTATTCCTGTTTTGACTTCTCATGTTGCTAGTTTTCCTATAGTAGCAAAAAAGTTTGATGTAATATTAAATTAATCAACTCCTGGTGTACAATGAAAAATTGTCAAAATATGAATTCTGATCTCTGTTGTTACTACATAAATCTCATTATTTCAGTTGTTTCCCCTATGACTGTAGTTGGAAAGCAAAATTTCATGTTGTTGATCATAAATTCTCAAACTGCTTCTCCAAAACAGTCAGAACTGGCAGCATAGTGATTTTAATATTGAGCTAATATTTAATCATAAAAAATTTGAAGCTTAAATTATATTGCCTATATTCAGAGGAGGTTTAGCTGGACATTTCAACATCATATATAAGAAGGCACATTTGAAGGCACACTCCTAATCATCATGATAATTTAAGGGTATGATATTTCAGTTTTGTTAATATGTGGCATTTTTCCATAATCTTTTATTTTTCATTTGAAAATTTATACCTCCTCCCCTTCTCCCAGTCCCCTCCTGCTCCCCCACTACTACCCCTCCTCCCTACCTCTCCCCCACCCCGCTTCCTTAAGAAGGGGCAGGGTACCCTGCCCTGTGGGAAGTCCAAGGCCCTCCCGCCTCCATCCTGGCCTAGGAAGAAGGTGTGCATCCAAATAGACTAGGTTCCCAAAAAGCCAATACATGCAGAAGAGATAGGTTCCAGTGCCATTATCTTTGGCTTCTTAGTCAGTCCCCATTGGCAGCCACATTAAGAGAGTCCGGTATGCTCATTCAGTCCCGGTCCAGCTGAATTTGGTGAGCTCCCATTAGACCAGGCACACTCTCTCAGTGGGTGAACCAAACCCTCGCAGTCCTGACTTCCTTGCTCATCTTCTCCCACCTTCTGGTCTTTGACTGGACCTTGGGAGCATTTATAACAGTATTTTGGTACCAACACAGTCACCTAAAAACACCTTGCATCAGGAGCATTAAAATGGTCTAACATCTGATGTTCTTCTGCTAGTTAACTATTTTCTGTCTTCCGAAATCATGGTGTGGCATACAGTCAGGTCAAAATAAATCTCCTTTTTTTCCAGTATTAACTCCACTGGACTGGGTCCAAGATGGATGTATACTGACTTTTAAGCTACAAAAGGGAGCTTAGGCTGACTTAAGCACTCCAGGGTTGCTTTGAAGAGAAAGATGAGGTAGTTTTATCACACGAAGAGAGGTTTTAAGCTTCCACTCATGCTGAGTGGCTAAGATGAAGTTCAGAGTTCATCTAAATTTGGGTTCAGTTACCAAACCAGTAATCCCCACTTTGAAGATTATAGCCACATTTATTTGTCACCAGGTGTTCACACCCAGGATTTGGGTCAGACCCTAGAGATCCTTGACACCGTGCTTCAAATTATCTGAAATGTAGCGTCTCTGCTATTGTTCCCTGGATTTATGGTTCTCTTTCCTTTTTCTTCTGGTGTTCAGATCACACAGTTAGAAGATAGCATGATTCAAAAGAGAAAGGACTCAACGAGACAGTTAAGAGTGTAAGTGCAGGATGAATGGGAACCCTCTTTCCTGGACATACTAATCAGTACAAGTTAAATTCTTACCATTTTTCAGAAATCAATGTGAAATATTCATCACAGTTTTGTGTATTGAAAATTTGAGTTGTGAGGAAATCTCATGAGCTAAGTCTGAACATTGGCCCCAGAGGACTTAGATTTTATTTTTTTCTCTGGCCAAGACTGAGATCTGGAACAAATACTTGAAGTAGGGAAAGAGAATCAGCTTGACAGAGCTGCTGTGAGGATTGAACGGACCAATGTGCAGAACAGATTTTTACTCTGAGAAAAGCATGCCAGGAACAACCCAGCACATCTGATTACTGGTTTAGGATCTTTCATTTTTGTTCTGAAGGCCATAGATTCCACTTGCTTGAAGTGTAAGGGATGGCAAATGTAGGTAGTCTGTCCACTTGAATGGAGATACTGCCTTCTGATGGTTCTCTGCATATGACCACTATTTCTATCTATCTATCTATCTATCTATCTATCTATCTATCTATCTATCTATCTATCTATCTATCTATCTATCTATCTCCTATTGACCTATCTATCATCTATCTATATATCCATCTATCTGTTTGTATATCTGTTTACCATCTGTATTTACTATCTATTTATCTATCTATCGTCTATCTATCTATCTTTCTTTCTTTCTTTTTTGTTTTTTGTTTTTGTTTTTTTTTCATGACAGGGTTTCTCTGTAGCTTTGGAGCCTGGCCACTGTTTCAATGCATTGATCAGAAGGATCTCTTCTGACCTTGGTGTTGACTTCCTAAATTGGAAATTTGGCTCTCAGAAGCACTTTCTGTCCAAACAAAATAGCTTACTGAATATATTTCTCATCCCATTTCTATACCTCTCAGCTCCCGCTAAATAACACTGCCTTCTCCAACCCCTCTCACTCCGAAATTTGTAACAGGCACTTTTACCAACACAGTCTCAATCTTTTCTTTATGTATATTGGCTAAATCCGCTCACTGATTTTCTTTTTCCTTAGAGGACTTTATGGAGACTGAAATGGAATTGTCTTATAAAAACAGACTATGTGCTGTCTCACCTGTCTGATCAGTGTTTACATCTGCTGGAAGATTTCTTAGATCTAAGAGAGGGAGAGCTACGCCCAGGTCATTGGCTCAAGAATATAAATAATGGCTTGCTTTAACCCCTCTACAAAGATAAGGAGAGCAGATAAAGTGGCATCCAAGCACCTTTCTTATTTGAAAAGGCTAAATGCATTTATTTATAAAAATAAATGAAATAAAATGCCTTGTTCAATATTCTTACTTAATTTTCATTTTGTTTTGCTTTAGAGTATTCTTCTGTTTGCCAAACTTAAAGATTCTGGATGGGATCTTGAAGTTACCAGAAGACTGTTCACCTCCAGATGATAATAGTTTTTCAAAATTATGTATTTTATCATAACGCATTCTGCATAGAAAGAAAGCGATTGTTATTTCTGATAAATCACTAAAAATAAAGATAATGCATGACTAAATACTACCTGAATATTTATTTATATGGTATATAAGTGTACAATCTGCCTGTATTCATAGTATGAGAATATTGTCTCAACAGACCATTTCATGGGCAGGGATGTAACCTAGCCTGAAACTCTAGGTTCTATTATCCAGCACTACAGAAATAAAGGATTATTTTGGACTGTTGGCAATTGCTGCACTTGCTCCACTCAGCCCTGTAGATCAAAAGCTGACATAGACAATATAGAAAAGTATGGGTGTGGCAATGTCCCTGGAAAACGTGTCCTCCAAAACCAGGATATTGCGTATTTTATTGATTTCTGCTCAAAGTTTCAGTGCCGCAGTGTTGATTGGTTTACTCATAACCGTAGCCACCTGCTTTCTCTGGGATAGGCATTTATTTCCCCTCCTCCTCAAGTCAGATTTGTCAAATTTCCTTCCACCAGCGAGATAACGGGGTTGTGTTACAGATCCCTGACAGGTAGAAATTTGATGATCAAGCTTGTACTTTGTTATATTTCTTAAAATTATATCACACCAGTGAGCAAATAGCCAAACAAAAGTTGCTTCACAGGGCCTGACATGACTGTGCTGAGGGAAAAACCATCAGCATGCCTAGGGAAGATGTATATACACAAAGAACTTCATGATGTTTTACTATAGACTCACCTCTACCACCTAACATCGCCATAAATGTAGCGACTAAGTCATATGTAACCAATGACAAGTTTCCTCTCACCCCCAAACAGCATAGCAAACATTTAAAACATTGAGAGAACACATATGACCACTGCAGAAAACTGTTGGTGCCTTGCAGAACTACCGGGGAGAACACAATTTGGGTAATTTTGGTGAAATTCATTTAAAAACTTTCTCTGGGGTAATAAATGTTGGAAATGTTAAAACTGCTGTGAGAAGTCTAGAAGCTGAGCATGATGGGGAATAATATTTTATTGGATACACTAATGTGAGTTGGGTTTTCTGGGAAAAATGCAGAAAATGTTTACAGGGAAAACATTAAACATGGCAAGAAAACCATGGGCTTCATATGTGGAAAATCTCTTAGGAACAATAACTAGATTTAGTAGACTTAAGGTTAGGGATCTCAATATGTACATAACCCAATCCTGAAGACGTAGCCTATGTTTGACTTGTAATTACAATTTCTAATCTTAACAAGTCAATACTCTATGGGCAGGATGGCCAAAGCAGCTTGGTGTCAGTAGCTGCTGCCTGTGCTGGAGGAGAAGTGAACATAGAAAGTACATGAACCGCTCTATGGTTTGGTCTCTGCTCACCAACTCTAGCAGTTTCCGTGGTTCACACATCAATAATGGTGTATCCATTCAAGCTACTTACATGGCTTCCTTTGTATCTTCTCGAATACACAGAGTTCCGACTCATGCTTAGGCCTTAGCATTACCTTTACTCATACTATGTTCAATACACAGGGACATTTCAAATCAGCTACGAATCTGTAATAATGCACATTTATGCACACCAAATGAAAGCAGCCAGCTTCTGGCTAAAATCTAATGCTGTAAAACAACAGATCTCCCATGAAGGTTTTGGTTCTGGCATTCTGCTGAAAGGTTTCGTGTCCTCCAAGCATAGCGATACACTAATGTCACATCGCTTCTTATATACAATTTTGTGTCCAATTTCATTCTCCCCCAAAAGGGTACATTGGGCAGACTTATGAATATGCTGATCATTTGGTTTAAAATGGGGTTGGGACTAAATAACATAGATGCTGCAGTGCTTTAGAGAAGTGTGTTGCTATAAGCTTGTTGTAATAGGTGCGGGTTGTGTTCCTAGCACCTGAGAGGCGCCCGGGGCCCTTTTTGTTCCATCCCACCCGGCTCCCTGGTCACATGGCCGCAA
Source organism: Dicrostonyx torquatus (assembly GCA_028555095.1). NCBI lineage: Eukaryota > Metazoa > Chordata > Mammalia > Rodentia > Cricetidae > Dicrostonyx > Dicrostonyx torquatus. The sequence continues at coordinate 1,140,727 of JAQHUG010000337.1, read as the reverse complement.
GACCTGCTTTTGGCCCTGGTTAGCCACATCAATAACCACATCAAAATTGTATTAATTAAATTACTGCCTGGCCCATTATCTCTAGCCTTTGTTTGGCTAACTCTTACATCTGATTCAGCCCATTTGTAAAAGTCCGTGTGTCACCACGAGGTGGTGGCTTACCGGACGATTCTAACGTATGTCCATCTCAGGTAGGAGCATCATGGCGTCTGCCCACTTCCTTCTCTCTCACCACCTTCCGTTCTGTCTACTCTGCTCACCTAAGGGCTTTGTCCTCTCCTATAGGCCAGGCAGTCCTTTATTCAACCAATGAGAGTAACCCAAATACAGAAGAACTCTCCTACACCATCAGCTCCTCAGATAGAGCACAATTTCCATGACTGGAACTCATGCAGTATGTAAGAAACCCTGCCTGCTTGTCTACTTGGTTCCATGAAGATTTGTGTCAATCATCTACTTTTCAATCAAGGATTTTCTAATTCATATCTGGAGCAATGGCATTTGCCTAACCACGGAAGCATTTTTAATCTTTAGAAGTCATTCTTTGTTTCAAGATGATACTTGCCTTCTGCAACTTCCAGCTTCTCACTTAAATGTATTAAGTGCTATACTCAGTTTCATCTTAGAACTTTACTAAGCTTCCAGGTTCTTGAAATCATCCTGACATTTTTGTCTTTTATTGTAATGAAAACAGAAGTAGCTACACTGGGATTGCATGAGGTTGCGGCAGAATAACGTGAGCTGAAAAGAACCAAGGCAAGACATAGACTGTGGCAGTTTGAAAGAGACATCCCCTTAGTTTCTGGCATTTGGATCCTTGGTCCCTAGTTGATGGAGTCGTTCTGGGCAGCATTAGAAAGCATAGCCTTTCTCGGGGGTAGTATATCACTGGGGAGAATTTTGACATTTCAGAACCACATGCCATTCTCAGTGTGCTCTCTGCTTATTGTTTGCAGTTTAAGATGCAAGCCTGGGGCTGGAGAGATGGCTCAGTGGTTGCTCTTTGCCTGCTCTTCCAAAGGTCCTAAGTTCAATTCCCAGCAACCACATGGTGGCTCTCAACCATCTGTAATGAGGTCTGGTGCCCTCTTTTGGCCTGCAGACATACACACAGACAGAGTATTGTATTCATAATAAATAAATATTTTTTAAAAATGCAAGCTCTCAGCTACTGCTGCGACCATGGCTGCTTTCTGCGGCCATGGTTCCCTGCCATGATGTACTCTTATCCCTTTGGGAAATATCATCCCAAATAAACTTTTTCTTCTATAGGTTGCCTTGATCGAGGTGTTTTATCACAACACTAGGAAATAACTAAGTCAAGACTAATTTTCTTGAAATAGTCTTGGCATAGAAAGTAAAACGTGAAAGATTCCCCAAATTTGTATGGACAGATTTTGAAAACTGAAGGTAAACTTACTGTTTGATTCTCTTAGATGCCACCTGTTTTCAATTATCATTTCTCTCTACAATAGAGGAAATATAACTTATTACTTATTATTATACTACCAAATACCATCGAATTGGGCACTTTTAAGAGGCTAATTACAGCCTTGAAACAAGTTTCTGATTGGTTTTAGTGTTCTGAAGCAAATGGACCCATATTTGAATCACTGAATGCTTCTCTCTTGTTGTATCCCTAAAAACTAAATAGTCTTTGGTTATTGTTTAGATTTTCTGAAAAATCAAATCAAATCACTACAATATAAAATGCCCTGTGAAACCTGTGGCTAATAAAATCTTTATATCTGTAGGGTGTCATTGTTCTTGAATATCTTCCATGTCATATTTTCCTTCATATTTATATCTAATTAATTTTTATGATATATCACAAAGTACAAGTTCTTCAAAAAGTAAAGACATCCTTTTTATGTTTGTGTGTATGGTATGTATATAATGTATGTGTGTATGTGTATGATATACATATAATTTGTGTAAACGGTATATTATTGTATTGTGTATGGTATACATATTATTTGTGTGATATGTATATTATACATCTATGACTTTTTTTGGTTTTTCGAGACAGGGTTCTCTGTAGCTTTGGAGCCTGTCCTGGAACTAGCTCTTGTAGACCAGGCTGGTCTCAAACTCACAGAGATCTGCCTGCCTCTGCCTCCCGAGTGCTGGGACTAATGGCGTGCGCCACCACCGCCCGGCATGCATCTATGACTTAAGTATAATATGTATATAGTGTATATGATTGAAAGTGTGATTGTATTAGATGTGTTCATGTGATATATGTGTACATGTGTGTGCGCATGTACACTTTCAGGTGTGAGTGTGCCATGGTGCATGTCTTGAGGTGTTAGAGGATAAGCTTGAACTTTGAGTCTTCCCTTCATCTTGTTTGAAACAAGGTGGCTTATCCATAATTGATTATTCAGCTTCCCATATCATTAGAGGAACTTGAGGATTCCCATACCACATTACTTTGTCTGGTTTCACACTGGTTTTGGGGATCTGAACTCAAGTCGTTGTGTTTGGGCCATACATGCTTTATCCTCTAAGTCATCTTCAAAGCCTTATTCATCTTCATGTCTCTTTATATCTCTGAAAAACCCAAGTAGGAATCTCAATGATTCCCACTAGAAACTAGAAAAATTCAATTCTGTCTTTATAAAGATTAGATTTCTAGTGCTGGAAAAACATCAAACACATTTTAAATGTCTAAAGAAATAAAAGTGATAGGGTTTAAAACCTAGTTGTTTGAAAGTTAAAAAACCCTCAGAATCCTGAACTTTTGTATGAGACAGATGATACTAATACTGGGCTTGCTCTGATCTTTTCACTTCTTCCCATGACCAAATCAGATAAACAGTCTACCCTCATGGTTCCTTTCCATCTAACCGAGGACAGGGATGTACTGATTGGATTCTGACTAACAACACGGTTGGGAATTTATAGTTGGGCGTTTGAAGAGGACTTTGAGTTGTCTTTTCCTAATCCCCTGCCTCATTTATTGGAAAAGTTCAGAGAACTGCTTCCCTTGTATTTCCTGGTGAATCCCTCTCCTCCCCCTTGACCCTTTTAGGACCAGGCGCTCTCCCTCCCAGTCCTTCTCTCTGCAGCATACATAGAGCACAAACACATCAGGGATGGGGTGGAGGATGGTCTGCAGCAGGTGGTCTTAGCTGAGACTTGACAAATGGAACACAAACCTTTCTGCTTTCTTTGTGTGTTATTTATTTATTTATTTATTTATTTATTTATTTATTTATTTATTTATTTGTCTTATATTCCAACCACAGTTGCCCTCCCTCCTCTCATCCTAGTCTCCCTCAACCCCCTCCACACCCCATCCACTCCTCCTCTATTACTCTTCAGAAAGCAGCTGGCCTCCCATGGGTATCAACAAAACACAACATAACAAGTTTTTGTTAAGACTAAGCACCTCCCCTTGTATTAAGGCTAGGCAAGGCAACCCAGTATGGGAAATAGGTTCCCAATAGACAGCCAAAGCATTAGGGGCAGTCCCTGCTCCCATTGTTAGGAGTCCCACAAGTAAACCAAGCTACACAACTGTCACATGTATGTGGAGGTCCTAGATCTGTTTGTTGGTTCAGGATCTATGAGTTCCTATAAGCCAGGTGAGTTGTTTCTGTGCATTTTCTTGTGATGTACTTGACCCTTGTGGGCTGTCTCATCCTTCCTTCCTGAGCTCAGTTTAGTACTTGGCTGTGAATTTCTGCTTCTGCTTCCATCAGTTACTGGATGAAGGCTTTCTAACGACAAATGGGGTTGTTACCAATCTGATCACGGGAGATCGCCAGTTCAGGTTACCTATCCACTATTGCTACGAGTCTTAGCTGGGGTCATCCTTGTAGATTCGTGCAAGTTCCCTTGCATCAAGTTTCTCCCTGACCCTGAAATGCACCCCTCCCACACACACTTTGAGTCATCTCTTTATGCACTCTTTTCCTCTACCCACCCCTCCAACCAGATTCCTCAAGTTCCCATCCCCCATCTACCTGAGAGATTTCTTTTATTTCCCCTTCACTGGGATATTCATGCACACACCCCCTCCTTGGGTTCTCCTTGTTTCTTAGTCTCTCTGAATTTGTGGATTCAGCATGGTTATCCTTTACAGCTAATGTCACTTGTGAGTGAGTACTTAGTATGTTTGTCTTTCTGGATCTGGGTTAGCTCACTCAGGATGGTTTTCCCCAGTTCCACCCACTTTCATGCAAATTTTCCGGTGTCATTGTTTTTAACACCTGAGTAATACTCCATGTGTAAACACACCGCATTTTTCCCATCCATTCTTTGGTTGAGGGGCGTCTAGATTGTTTCCAGCTTCTGGCTATTACAATTAAAGTTGCTGTGAACGTAGTTGAGCAAGTGTCCTTCTGGTATGATTGAGCATCCTTTGGGTACATGTCCAAGAATTGCATAGCTAGACCTTGAGATAGATTGATTCTCAATTTTATGAGAAATTGCCATATTGATTTCCAAAGTGGCTGTACAAATTTGCACTTCCATCAGTGATAAAGGAACGTTTCCCTTGCTTCTTTGCCTATTTCCCTGTTTTCCAGATCTTAGAAAGCATATCTTTTTGTTGAATAGAAGTAGCAATTTCTAAATATCAAACATAGTTTAGCATAATGACAGAAACATCGTTTTAGGATATAAGTTCTATTAAATCTCAGTACCATTTATTAGATTTTGTCATGGCATTTAGGGGCAGAGACCCAAGATGTTCTTTCATATAACTGGTTATTATAATTATGATTTATCTCTATTCAGAGCATTGGAAAGGTATTTTTTTCTTGAAAAGTGCTCTAGCCAAATGTCATTTTAATATCATGTTAACATCACCCGGTCTCAATAAAGTCCATGCTTTTATACAGAACACAAATGTGCTTGTAGATACATATTAAGTATTAATAGTTTACCTGATATAAACTTTAATTCAAATTCTAAAGCATATTTTAAAGTTTTACAGGCACTGATCATATAGCTGCTCAACCTGTTGTTCATATTTAGGTAAAAGATACTCCCTATTTGTATTAGAAACATTTTATATACTGTATAATGGGAAAGCTAATAATATAGGATACCCTTGTGGCTTAAATAATAGAAATAAGGAACAAATATGAATTTATGTTTATAAATTTTGTTTATAATTAACATAATTATAATTATGTTTATAAATATAAATTCAGATGGAGTTAATAAATTCAGGCAAATAGTTACATGTTAGTCCATTTATTCAGAGGAACTATAGCCCCCTACCTCCCAAAATAAAAATATTGACAAAGCCATTAACTACTAAGTAGAAAGATGTATGGTGGCTTTCCCTTGAATTTATATGAATTATAATTCACAAGGAATATCACACCACCACCTCTTAGAAGTGAAAGTCATATTGGTGCAAAAATGTTTTAAAATGTTTATTTCCTGTTTTCACAAGCATGTACCTGTTCAATGACTGGATATATTTTCTTAGCTTTTAAAACCATTGTCTGTCCAAAACACATTATGAAAAAGTCTTTGTACCTTCTCTTAACAAATTACCATAGATTAATATAGAAAATGCCTTTCTTGTGTGAGGAGAGACCTTCTTAAATATAGAATGAATTCCAGCATGCCTTACTCTTTCCAAGTGAGGCATCTGTAAATCCCTGTCTCTGATCTTTCCATATGTAATTCTCTCCAGATCTGCCATCTGCACATAATGAGACCATGTAAACTCTCACCAAACACTGTGAAGCTCAAATCGCATCCAGATGTGGGGGCAAGTTCATACAGATGACTCAGACACTGAAATGTTCTGAGTACTACTGACATTGATTTAGTAGCTGCAGAATTCAAGACTGCGTGATCCTTTGTAGATCAGTGGTTGTCATGTGTGACTTCTCTCTAAGTCTTTTCTTTTTTGTTGTTGTTGTTCTAGAACTAAATAATGCTTTGGGATGTGAAGTCCTTCATACTGTCCTTCTTATCTACAGACTTGTGTCCAGGGACTTCTTTTATATTTTGGTCCTCAGATCTACCTAGTAGCACATATTCTGATTCTGATTTTTACAGAATCAGAGTATATAGGAGAAAGAGTGAATTAGATTTGAGCACAACTGCCTGGGTGTGATGACTAATTTTATATTTCAACTTGGCTGAGACAATCCATTCGAGATGTTTCTTTATTTTCAGATGAGATTAACATTTAATGGATAGATTTTTATTTCAGTAATCCTTCATAAAATAAGTAAACTTCATCCAGTACATAAAGGTGAAGATTTGAACAGAATAAGATTGATGTTCTTCTCTGGCTACTTAGGATAGAATTTTGCCCAAAGACAGAGTCCTATCTGCGTATTCTTTTCTTCATTGAGGCTCCTCTTTCCTTTTCTCTCCTCTTCTTTTCTTTTCTCTCCCCTCCTCTCTTTTCCTCTCCTCTCCTCTCCTTCCCTCATGTCTCCTACTCTCCTCCTCATCCTCTTCCTTCTTCCCTTCATTTTCTGTCATTTTGGTTCTGATTTTGAGGAGAATCTCAACTTATACACAAGACACAAATAATCAGCCCATTGTATATACTCCCCTTTTGGCTTCTGCTTTTTACACGCTCCATCCAAAAAAGTGGTCCTCGTTACTTACTGTTTTTATTTCAAGACTCTGACTCTTCTAGCATAGCCGTTATCTGTCTTCTATAATTCAGTTATCCTGCACGTCAGAGTCCATCCACTTCTGACTTCTCAAACTTAAAAGTTCTAATTCAAAAAAGAAAAGTCCTTAAGTTCTTCATCATGTTTTATTGAAAGCTTAGCTTCTCAAATCTTTTTGCTATGTACTTTTGAAAACCAAAGCTGGACAATGTCTTTTTTTGTTCTGTTTTTTATCTTCCTTTCTTTAAAATAAATGCATGTGTGTGTATCTCTGCTTAGAAAGCCAATGTCAAATCCAAACAATGACTTCTTTGTTTTGGATTTTATCTTTCTTACTTTAAGAATCAATAGACATTTGTGGATCTATACTTAGAGAGCCAGAGGCAAAAGAAATCATGATAGGAAGTTTTAAAATTGAGATAATATTTCTAAATATTGCCATTCTACAAGACGGTACCATAAAGCAGTATTATCAAACTTGATTTGGGATACAATCATCAGGATCTGAAAAACCTACGTTGAACCCTATAAAATCAGTCTGATTTGATTGGTGTAAGGTTCAGGTGTTATTACTTTTGCTATTTTGCTAAACAGCTCAGTTTATCCTCATGTAGGAGAGACCACACACTGGAGTCACTTAATATGTAAGGAAAGACGTTGCAATGGCCTCTCCCATGCTCTGTTAGCTGAAGTCGTCACCTGGGTCTTTGAGATCCAGACTTCACAATATAGTTTCAGCCTGTTCATATGAAGAACAAAAAGGTAAGTTTAAATGTCTTCAATGGACTTTCCACCACTAACATTCTGAAAATTAGTTGTTTTGAGAACTAAAGGAGAGACTTGAAGAATGGTTGATAAGAATATACACACACTATACCCATGGAGAGGGAGAAAGTCAGTCTAGTCAAACAACTGAGACACCTGCTCTGTGCTGTGTTGATATAGACTTACTATAAGAACCCAGAGGTCTTTTTATGTGATAGTCTTTCATTCAGTAAGTTTGCCAGACACCACATCAACTTAGAAGTAGTGCTGCGGACTACCCCACTCCCCCAGGGGCTGGCTAAGCTCAGAGAGATGCATTCTAATGACTTCATTTTTAAATTATGTCTCCAAAGGAGTGAGGATATTAAAGAGCACTCACTAGTAGAGCAGACTGAGGGCAGAATGTTGCTTAAACATGGTGTGTAGGAACTTTACTGTCATGTGAAAGTACTAAGAGATAAGACTTTCAAGTGGTAATAAAACCATGGATGCATAGAATTAGGATAAAGATTAGGTTCTATTGATGGTCTTGAGGTTTGAGGAATAGTGTGGGCTTTGGAAAATGTTCAGACTAATTTTGAAATGGTGCCTTTGGAGAACCCAAAAGAGAAATTAAAGAAAGCTCTAGAAATGTCAAGAAACTACTAGAAAGTGACAACAACTTCAATATAAAAGGGTGAGATAAAGAGATAAATATAATTCAACGTATGAATTAACTGAAAGAAAAAAGCAACATGGTATATTATTAGATGCCAAAAAATTCTTCAACTAAATCAAACATCCCTTTATAATAAAGACGGTTTACTGAAAGCCTATTGCTAACATCAAATTAAATGGAGAAAAACTCAAAGCAATTTTACTAAAATCAGACACAAGACAAGGCAGTCCATTCTCTCCGTGTAGAAGTTAGTTCAAAATAACCAGGCTAGATAAAAGATAAAACAGTTATATTTTTATTTATTATAAGGAGAAAACTCATGAAACAGGAATGAGAAGTCCAAGCTCAGCTGTGCTGCAAGGGAACCAGAGAGAGAGCACCTGGGCTGCACACCATTTTTCTCCAGGTCCCAGAAAGCCATACCCTATCTTGGTCCTACCTCTTAAAGATAATTGGTTGGCATAGATTCCCCATCACCTCCCACTTTTGTCTATATAAGAGCCATCCAAACCCAATACAAAATTATAGACAATAGGAACAGATATCAAGTATAAAATTATAACGAACTTAAATAATATTAAGCGAGAAACACATGATAAATGTTTTAATAACAATAAATATAGGAGAATTTTAAGGGCTGGTAGATTTTTTAATATGGTGAGCATTTAGTTGCTCTTGTACCAGCTGTGTTAAAGCCTGTAGCTTTTCTTTTGCTAGAGGCCACTGTTTAATTTATATTGGTTTCTTTAGTTAACCATTTTAAAGGCAGGGCGATTAGTACCTCTGAAAGTTTGACAATTGTTTTGTGTTCTTGTATAGCCTGAATGATGGGTGACCTGTGTCTGTAATATATTTTCCAGAAACATAAATTTTTGGGGCTGTAGGAATGTTAATTTGGGTATTTTATTGCTGCACTAAGTCATGACTCTATAAATGTTTTGCAGTATTAGCTATATATAGCCTCAGCCTTTTTCTCTGTCCTTTTATCCCATTTATTTAACCCATTTTGAGCTTTATTTTACTTGAGATAGGGTTTTAACACTGAGGAACTGAACCTCTACCTCGTGAAGAGGCCAATTCAGATGTCAAGATTTTGGAATAATGATACTTACATCCACATCTGTGTTTAGAAAACTTTAAATTAAAATGTCCTTTATACACATTTTTAGCTTTGGCCTTTGATCATTTATAGAAGTCTGCCAGAATATGTTTTTTTATGTCTTTCTGGAGTTTTTGATTTATCTTCCACATTTATGTCATCATTCAGAGTAGTATGGTTTTTTACAGTAGGCAGTGGACTTTTTTTTTTACAGTTTTTGGTGAGACATGTTCTCCACAGTACTGGGAATGATTGGACCATGTTTGTCATGGGGGACTGTGAGAAGGTCCCCAAAGAGTTTTTCAATGGTGTCGGGTTGCCTTGCCTGTCTTTTGTTGACCTACATTTATTGGTTCAATGTTGCCCTTTGTCACACCTCCTATATATACCTGAAGGATGAGTCTTCCTATTCTTGTCATTCTCGAAGGAGACATTATTCCTGGGAATTTATTGTCTATAATCCCTTTTTAGATGTCCTATTTTATCACAATAAAATCATTTGGTGTTTTGATGTCTCCTTATACCATTGGAAATTGCTTCTCCTACCCAACTGTAGTACTATAGTCAAGTGTCTCAACATTCATTGTGTTCAAGATCCATTTATCAACTGGTTGATCTGACCTTTAAAGGCCCAAGGATCTTTTTACATTTTAAGTTGGCATTCTCAAAAGCCAAAGTTTCAATTAGTACATGTCTAGCTTTTGGGTCTGTTACTCCCATTTATACAGCCTTAGTTAATCTTTGTAAAAAGAAGTCATTAAAGAGTTCTCTCTAACCCTGTTTAACTCTAATATATTATTTAGTTCTCTTTCTTAATTTCAGAATCCTATCCCAAGCATTTAAAGATGCTGTGCTATATAGGGACAAGGTGTGTTCATCATAAAGAGGCTGATCCTGAGGATCAGAGAAATTTTCCTTGCCCAGAATTTAAACTTGGGAAATTTCAAGTCCTTTTGCTTTTTTCTGATGTTTTAAAAGTTTTGCTTCTTTTTTCCAATAACATTTTCAAAGCAGGTGAGGTCCATATTTTAGGGCCACTGAGATTAACTGAATCCAATCCTGTGGCATTGCCTTGTTACTTAAAGCTCACATTTCGACCATTTCCCCAATGAAGGACACATGTATTTCATAAGATACAGTTGTTTGTTTAATTTTTTTAGATCAGTCATATGTATGGGCTCCCATGTATATTCTTTGACTACTTTAGGGTATTTGGTGACAGATGCTCTTTCTGATGATATCACTGGAAAGGCAGGTAGAACTTTGGATAAGTTGTCTTGGAGTTTGGTACATACTGATGAGGCTACATTTTGTTTCCTGCCCAGTGTTTTGTTCTAAAGCCCTCATTGAGGATTCCAGGGTTTGAAGTCTGTCCAGTAAAGATGACATCTCATTTTTGGACATAATTTCTATAGCATGCATATTAAGTTCCTAGAGAAACATTCTATCAGTCAATCTATCATAACCACTTGACAGAGTCCAATTAATACATTTAACAGTACAAATTATCTCAGACAATGTCTCAGCCCCTTTTGTCATTGACAGAGTTTTGTTTGTCAGATTGGTTGTATCCTTCTCCAGAGTGCTGAATTTTCCTTTTACTTGGTCATTATCAGTCTGTATCATTTTTTGAAGTGTCTTATTTTTGGCCCTATCATCAAACCATGTTTTTAAGGAGAAAATATGAAGGGTACAGCTTATCCCCAGAATTAAATAGAGGGATTTAGGAGAGAAAACACATAAACCTTGCATAACATCGTACCTGCTATAAGTAAAAAAGCTACTGAATTTTTGGATTGTTAAAGTGTCTGTAATCTTGGCCTTTTAAATTATAAATATTACCTGTGGTTGAGTTTGAGGTGGAGAAGTCTCAATAACCGTTACCTGTCAGTGGGTGTCATGATGCACTTGTAACAGTGTGGCCTCCTTGAATATGATATTAGCATTAAAAACTGAAAGATATGCTCAAATTAAAAACAATTATTTAGTGTAAATCACAGACTGTATTCTGTGGAAATCCCTGACTGGTCAGCAGCTGCACGAGCACAAAGAGAGAAAGAAAACAAAGCCAAACAGAGACAATCAGAGATGCCCATATCCTACCTGAGCTTCTGCTAGTGCTGGAAAAACTGAACCCAGAAGCCATCCATGCAGTCGCGGGCGGCCATGGTGCCTAAGGACTTGGAGTGTCTCTGAGGCATTTACTGAGAAAATATGAAGGACCGTGATTAGCAGTTTCCCAGGGCCACTGCGTGGAAATTCTATACCCAAATGAGTGGCGTGGAGCTTAACAGTGGCTGGCTAGAGCCGCTGGAGACTCAAGCCCCACGTTCGGCACCACCCGTAGAAGTAGCTCTATTTGGAAAATAACCAGGGTCGCTAAAAATATTATATTTTTATTTATTATAAGGGGGAAACACATGAAACAGGAACAAGAGGTCCAAACTCAGCTGTGCTGAGAAGGAACCACACAAAGAGAGCGCACCTGGGCCATCCAGGTCCCAGAAAGCCACACCCTATCTTGGTTCCACTGCTTAAAGATAATTGGCAAAGATTCCCCATTATCTCCATACCTATTCAACAAAGGACCTGAACTTTTTGCTAGAGTAATAAGACAATTGAAAGAAATTAAGAGGATTCAAATTGGAAAGGAAGAAGTCAAAATATCTTTAATTGCTGATGATATCATAGTATACATAAGTCACCCTAAAAATTCCCCTGGGAAACTTCTACAGCTAATAAATAAATAACCACTTACAGCAATGATTCTAGAAGAAAAGTTAACTCACAAAAATCAGTAGCCTTCTCATATACAAATAGACTGTAAAAGAAATAAGAGAAATGATACCTTTCACAGTAGCCTCAAAAATATAGGCAGCAAAAGACCTGTATAATTCAAACTGTAATAGATCAATGAAAAACACTGATGAAATCAGAAACTGGGAAGGTCTCTCATACTCATGCATCAGCAGGATTACCTTACTAAAAGTTGCTCTCCAAATGAAAGCAATGTACAAATTCAATGCAATTTCCATAAAAATTCCACTACAGTTCTTCACAGATCTTGTTAGGACAATTTTCAGTTTCACATAGAAAGATAAAAGCCCTAATACAATCTTTAATAATAAAAGAACTGCTGGAGGTATCTCCATGCCAGATCTCCAATTGTTCTAGAAAGCTATAGAATAAAAACAGACACATTGATCATTGGACTCAGTTAAAGACCTAGACACAAATCTATACATATGTGAACACTTGAATTTCTATAAAGAAACCAGAAATGTACACCGGAAACAAGATAGCATTTTCTTTCTTCTTCTTCTTCTTCTTCTTCTTCTTCTTCTTCTTCTTCTTCTTCTTCTTCTTCTTCTTCTTCTTTTTAACAAGATAGCATTTTCAACAAGTGATGCTGGTCAAACAGGATGACTGTATGAAGAGAAGATGCAAATAGATCCATACTAATCTCCCTGCACACCTCAACTACAAATGCATCAAAAACCTCAATGTCAAACCAGATGCACTAAACTCAATAAAAGAAAGTGGGGAATAGTCTTAAATTGATTGGTGAATAAAAAGACTTTTTGTACAGAACACTTTTAGTGTAGGCACTAAGATCAACAACTAATGTATTGGACTTCATGAAACTGAAAAGCTTCTACATAGCAAAGGACACTATCTCTGAAACGGCCAGCCAGCTACAGAATGGGAAAAGATACTTACCAACTACTCATCTGATAGAGGGTTAATATCTAAAATATATAAAGAACTAAAAAAAAATCAAGAAAACAACCCAGTCGAAAAAGTGATACAGATCACAACAGAATTTTCAGAAGATCTCCAAAGTCTGAGAAGCATTTGAAGACATGTTCTACATCCTTAGCCACCAGAAAAATGTAAACCAAAACTACTCTGAAATTTCATCCTTCACCTATCTGAATGGCTAAGACCAATAGAACAAATGACAGTATATGCTGGAGAGGATATAAAGAAGAAGACTGATCCTTTGCTGGTGGGAATGCAAACCTGTACAGCCACCAAAAAAGCATAGATGTACCTCAAGATGAAGCTATATCCCTGTTGGGCAAATATCCAAAAATCATTTCATCCTAGCACAAAGACACCTGCCCAAGCACATTCATTGGTGTTCTCCTAATATTAGCCAGAAATTGGAAACAACCTAGATGCTCATGAATGGATTAATGTATAAATAAAATGTTGTGCATGTATACAATTGAGTATTACTCAGACATTTTAAAAAGTGGAAATAATTAAAATCACAGGTAAATGAATGTAAGGAGAAAATCATCATCTTAAGTCAGGTAACCTATACCTAGAAGACATATAGAGTATGTAATTTTTTATATGTGAATATTAGTTAAGTCAGTGATAACCAAGCTATAATCTGTAGAATTTACTTATAAATAAAGGAATGGGGCAGGGTGGTGGCAGATAAGTCTCTCTAGGAAAGAGAAATAAGATACATAGTTATGGATGGATGGGAGAATGAGGCTGGAACAGGAGGATCAAGTAGGTTGCATGAGGAAAGAAGGGAATGAGGAAATGATTATAGGAGAGAGAGCCACATTTAAGGACCATTTGAGGGATATTATGGAAATCTAATACTGTAAAAGCTTCCTAATACTAACAAAAAAGTGACCTAAACAAAATCACCCAAAACTAGGGAATACAGAGCCTTAGCTGGATGTCTCTTGTCATCAAAAGGAACTTTAGCACCAGGAATGTATTACATCTAACAGAGAGATGTTGATGAAAGGATCCCCGTGAAACTCCCAGACTACCAAGGCTGCTGCCGAGACTCTTGGTAGCTCTCCACAGACAGTAAGTAAATCC